>JAJJMC010017500.1:3118100-3200022 GCA_023531435.1 Papaver californicum
AACTAAAAGATATATGCATGAGTAAAAATAGTAGGTTCATCTCAATAGTAGGTTCATCTCAATAACCTTGACAGGGCGTTCTCTTAAATATAAAAATAGAATTAGGGGAAAAAAAATTCAACACATTCGAAATATTTGAAATAGTTGTTAGAAATTAAGTCTATAAGGGCAACTGCAGCGGTTGGACCAGACCATCGATCAAATACCAAATCTGTTTGGTCGGTAAAAAAAAAAAACGCAACGAAAACATGAATAAATATGATATTACGCTATTGTAAATAAGCGTTAATTATCAAACGCTATACTAAAGTGACGTATATTACACAAACGTTTAACTATACAGACGTTATATTTTTGACGTTCATTTAGATTAGCGTTTTTAACATGCGCTCCTGTAATGAAGCGTTATACACTCAAACGTCACTTTACCGAAGCGCTTATCTAAACGTTACCATACTGAAGCGTCAAAACCAAAACGCTCTTCTAAAACAACATTTAAAAAAAAAACGTTAACATAAAATAACGTTTGAAAAGAAAACGTGGGTGTAGAGGAGCGTTATTAATGAAACGTTGCAGTGTAATAACGTTAACCTTATTCAGCTTTAGGTAACGTTATTCTAGACTAGCGTTAACTATAGGAAACATTATTGTATACTAGCGTTTTGGATGAGTGTTTCAACGTCTTCATGTTGCAGCGTTTTGGCAATTAACGCTCTGGCTGAGGAACGTTTATCCCACACGCTCTTCTAGCTTGCCGTTTGTTTAAATTACGCTGTTTTAATACCACGTTTCAAAAACGCTACTCTAAATAAACGTTTTGATAGACGTTTTTCAGTAATGACGTTTGTGTTTATAAACGTCCTCGTACAATGGCGTTTTCCCAAAACGCTGTCTTACATTGGCGTCAGACTATATCTGTTTTGGTCCAGTTTTTCGACTAAACCTGATCGAATACTGTTCAATTTCTGGACCAAATACCACATTTAGTCGTCCGTTGCGGCTCACTAAATCGGATCAAAGCGCATTCCTGGTCTTTGCTCTTTGGTCTGATCGACCGCTGCAGTTGCTCTAAAGAGCCTAATTTTTTTACAGTAAGAAATTCAGTAGAAAGATTCGAATCACAGAGGAAAAGGCTTTTAATGGATACGCGGCAAAACCAAATCCCAGATATGAGAATTAAACATCATCTTTTATTATTAAATCCAAGTAGAATTAGCTCGGTCAATTTCAGTCTCATCATTCACCGTTTATCTTAGCCTAGACTCAAAGCCCGAACTTTTGTACCGTTTCATTCGATTCATACATAAATTTATTAAAACAAAATTCTTCGTAATTCAACAATGAAGATACTAAAAAGGGATGCCACCTTAAATGGTCCTGGAAGTGTTAAGGTAAAACTGATTCAAGTATTAGATTTTTCAACAACAAAAAAAAGAGTAAATTTAAACCCTTTTTTATTTGTTCTTCTCCTGTTACTAATATTTTAATATTTGCAGATGACTCCAGAGGAAGCTGATGATCTGTGGACTGCTTACAATTTGGTTTCTAAGGGAGACACTGTTTTATCTACTACAGTCAGGTATCCCCTTTGGATAGTTTTGTACTTATTGAGTATACATTCAAAATTGTGGTCAAGTAGTCTTAACCTAATTGCTAAGAAAATTTCACAACATGTTTCAGTTCATAGTGTATGAGGTTCAGGGTACTGTGTTGTAAGACTGTTCTTTGAATCACTGTTTATTATTTGTCACAGGAAAGTCATAAGAGAAAGTGCTACCGGGGGAAGGGATTCTGACCGTATGAAGCTCAAGCTGGAAATAATTAGAGTTGAGGTAAACAAAGTTTATATCAATATTTCATGAAAGAATGTGATCTCAATTCCCCTCAATCCCAATAAAAAATTGTTTCCTGGCATTATATTTGATGTACTGTTTTATTTCATTATTTTGTTAGCTTTTGTGGCACTAATCAGTGTAAATAATACCTTCATTGATTGTTAGATCATTTGTATTTTGTGCTGCTGTTTTCCTTAATATTTCAGCTGACACTTTCCTCTTTATAACTTATTGTTCTTGTAGTCTGTGGATTATGACAAAGAAGGGTCAGTCCTGCGTATACGTGGAAAGAATATATTGGAGAATGAACATGTGAAGGTAATTCTCATAGTTATTACCACCAAAACAAACTCATTATGATGTTACTGCTGCTGACACTTTCTCTTAATCAATTATAGATTGGGTCCTACCATACCCTAGAAATCGAGCTTCATCAACCTTTTGTCTTAAGAAAGGTATGCTTTGGAGGCCTATATAATTGAATTCCCACTTGATTGCTTTCATATCCAATGTCCTCCCTCTTTATGATTTTTAAAGTTTTATTGCATTTATGTTTCTATTGTCATCAATGCAAGCATCATGCATGACTACGCCTTCTCCTTTTTGCTTAGCTATATGCCTAATTATGACCTGCCATCGAATCCAAGCATATCATCATCTGATTCCACCTTCTGCGTTCATATGTTCATATATACCTGTGATTGTTTGTAATCATTTCCAGAATCCAACTTATTATGTTGGTTTATGCTTTCAATATATTATGCAGTTTTACATGTTTGTTTTCAACATACTGCTAATCTTTACTTCTCAACTTTAGGTTGTTTGGGATTCGATGGCAGTAGATATACTCAAGCAAGCCTCTGGTACTTCCTCTATCTCATTACATCTGCACATTCAAATGGTTTTTATGTATAGTGTTTTCCTCTGGGTCCACTTGTAATGATTTAACGATAGAATGTGGGCAAACGAATATATTTATAGAATACAAATACTACTATATGCTTTCCATTTGTGGAGTTTCACCTCCTCGCTGTCTGCTTCACCTTGCCTTTTCATGTAGAAATGCGACTTGGTGGCCTTGCCAAACTTATATATTCTTTATATTTATATAAATGATTGATAATCAGCCTTGCTTGGATGCTAGCTACTTGTTAGCTACTTACTCTCAAGCTTAGGTGAATGGTAACCAACCCACCATCCGTAGAGCCCTAGATCCTCGGGATGGATAGTCCGATGGGGTAAATGCCATGATCCGAGGGTGCTACTGATGTCCGTCAGAAATAACTACCAAGTATCTAGTTTTCTATCATATTTGTTGATAGATAGTAAAAGTATGGGTATTGCTGCTCAAGCCCTATCATACCAAATGTGATGGTTCAGAGTGTCAAAATCTCGCATCTATATGGGTGATGTCTTAATCACATTGTTGTTTACAAAATTATCTAAATTTTAGATTATGTGATTAATTCTTGCATACCATTTACTAATTGTGTATAACTTCTAAAGCTCTTCACTGTATTAACATTTTATTCGTTGTCGGTCACATTTTAGATCCTGCTGCAAGTGCTGACCTAGCTGTGGCTTTGATGCAAGAAGGATTAGCACACATATGTCTTATAGGCAGAAGGTATATACATTTTACTGCACATTATTTCGTAGAGTGGCTGGTGGTACTGTTATATCTAACATATGTTAGGCAAGATTTTATTGGGAGATGACCTATTGGTTTCTCTCATTCTTTGCTATATTTAACATGCGTGATTTTTATAGTGTGCCAACAACTCCTTCGTGGATAGAAGCTTCTATACCCCGCAAGCATGGTCCAGCTATTGCTGGTTATGAGACGGTAAGCTGCTCAGTTCCTGTTATATGCAGCATGTGATCCACTTTTGCTGAAGTTCTATGTGGAATGATGCTAAAGTCTCTTTAAAGGATCAGTCAGTTGTTTCACTGAGATCATAGTGTTTCTTTTTCCTTTTGCAGGCTTTGAATAAGTTCTTCGAGAATGTTTTACAGGTGAGTTTTATTATTTATTATTTGCACTTAAATTAAAGGTGTAGAATCTCGTTTTCTAACACAGTGAAAATTCGTTCCTCAGAGTTTCCTTCAGAATGTCAATTTTAATGTTGTTCGCTGTGCTGTTATTGCAAGTCCTGGTTTCACCAAGGTACAGTAAATTTTCCAACATTTTTTCTTTTTGGTTCTTATCTGATATTGGAAATTAAAAGATTTTCATTGGAAATATGAAATATGTATGCTGGATGGATAACTGCAATTCTGATTGTATAACCACTTCCATAACCATATCCTTGATTTTACCTTTTTTATAGCATAATTCATCTTTTAATTCAAGTCTTTGACATGCTGTAGGATCAATTCCATAAATACTTGCTTTTGGAGGCTGAAAGAAGACAGTTAAGGTCAATCATTGAAAATAAATCACGTATACTTCTTGTGCACACGAACTCTGTATTTAGGTATGCTTGGTGTTGCTCCTTTGCTTTTGCTGTGATGGAAGTTTTAATGCCATTAGTAGCATATACCTTTATTTCTTATGCATCATTTCTTTGGCATATAGGCATAGTTTAAAGGAGGTTCTTGATGCCCCAAATGCCATGAATATGATCAAGGATACAAAAGCAGCACAAGAGGTGATGAAATCCTGAGGTCTTCTCCTCTATGTAGCTATGTCTTTCTTCCACATTTTTCTTCTCTATGCTGTAATGTATATACAAATATATAAATAAAGTTTTTTAAAATTCTGTATATAATCTCAGGTTCACGCTCTCAAGGAATTCTTCAACATGCTATCAAATGTATGTTCAACCCTTATTTATTTTAAATTTGATTTGATCTCTAGACTCTAGTCAGTAAGTCAGTAAATAGAATACACGTATCGGTTTGACGGGTAGTGACCATTGCCACTTCATATATTCACCATCACTAGCTTGCTTAACTTATGAATCTTGTGATTTGTGTATCTTTGCATGCTGACTGACAAAAATATAAGTTAGACGAATAGTTATAGCTAGCATCTCTAACCTCTAATAGTGTGGGTTTCTTCCGAGTATCTTACCTTTTAATTACTGAAGCTGAACTGTGTTATCTTTTTCTAGGATCCGGATCGAGCCTGCTATGGTCCAAAGCATGTTGAGGTTGCTCACGAGCGTATGGCTGTTCAGACTCTTCTAATTACTGATGATCTTTTCAGGTAAATGTGTTATGCAGCTTCTTAGAAGCATGCTTAAGCTTTATTCCAAACTCCTCAAGTGACATTTTTCTGAACTGATGCTGGATAAATGGCCTAGAGGAATGGAGGTCCTCGCACTCACATGATGTCAAACTTGATGCCGCTCATACTATGGAAGGCCCATGTCATTGTCCATTGCTAAACTGGGTAATGTATTTTTTTTAAAATCAGAAATTCAAATACAGCAACAAGGCAACGATATGTGGAATTGGTTAATTCGATCAAGGGTTCAGGAGGCAATGCTTTCATATTCTCTTCAATGCACGTGTCTGGAGAACGTAAGTACATTACCTTCCAGTTATCTCCTTTACTCCGATACTCTCGTAAAATGTTATTAAACTGGGGTTAATTCCTGAACCAAAAAAAACTGACTTAAGCTGATTGTATAAGATCATATGTAGGTTTAGAAATCTTAGAATAGTTGAGTGATTAGGACCTTTCAGATTTAGGAATTGGTTCTAGTCTTTCCTCATTGTATTACAAAAGAGCAAAAGCTATATTTCTTTCTGACTCTAATATTTAACCGACTCTCTAACACCGTGTCTTGAAAAAAACAAACAGAATTAGCACAATTGACGGGGATTGCGGCTATTCTACGTTTTCCTCTACCAGATCTGGAAGACATTGAGATGTGATGATGATACCAAAGATTGTTTCAAAATAAAGTTCTTCATCCCCCTCCTCTTATAAGCCTTAATTTGTATGTACGATATAAATTATTTTCTTTAATTTTGCGCTGTCTCCTATTAATGTAATTTTGTTTTTATCTTTATCGTGATTTTCTTATTGTGAGCTGTAGCAGTTAAGGTTTCCTTGTAATATTACCATTTTGATAGTGTTGAATTGGGTGCTTGATCTACAATGAACTGATGTCACTATCAAATGGCAACAGCTGGTGGTGGATAATGATAGTAATGAGATGCAAGTTTATGATTATTGAAGGATTACTTTATCTCTATTATCATTTATAAATGTAATGTAACACGGAGTATTAAGGAGCTAAACTCCAGACTTCTCTGTAACTCTATTAGGAAAGTTTGTAATATGGTTGGAGAAAACATGAGTTGAGTTAGAAACAAGGCAGTTATGGTTCAGGGCAGTCGACAGGAGTATCACCAGTTCCAGAAAAGTGAGACTCACAGCACACAGCAAAATAGGGTTAGTATCACCAATACAGCGAAGTTAGTGACTCACAGCACAACTGGTATTTGCAGAGAAGCGAAGAAGGAAGATCAGCGGCAGATCAAAATGGGATGATTGATAGAGGTTGTGGAACCTCCTACAACGGTTCTGACGAAAAAAATACATCTATGCAGGTGGAGCGTGGAGGTTTATCGTAATGGTTTTAAATTTTAATGGTTCAAATGCTTCAGTTAATGATCATGGTTCGGCAAGTATATATGTACCTTAAGGCAGGCTATAATACAGATTACTCTAATGGAAACTGATGTATAGCCAGGCTACGACACGTGTTCTTAACGTAGAATATTCTAAGTGCTTAAAAATCATCGATCAAATACTGCATCGACAATCGGCCACGTTCCAATGTTAGCTTTGATTGTGACTTCACTAGTACCGTGTGGGTGTTAGCTTTGATTGTGACTTCACTAGTACCGTGTGGGTTCTTGCTTTTTTTTCTTCCTTTTAATTTTTGTTGTTTTCTTATGAAAGATGTCTTAGCCCTTTCCTATTTAAATATATATTGTCTTGCCGATTGTATATACTCCGGGGCCACAATTTCCATTTTACCAATCTACTGCTGGGTGGCTTTATGAGCGGTAATATTAATCATGTCGCATAAGAAATAGTTTTGACTAAATCAACTCAAAAAGTCAGAAGAATTAAGAAATCAAAGCTACTATATCTGTGGAATTTTTTTCTTCATAAATAGCTTTCTTCAAATATGAATTTTATTCATTTATCCTCAAAGTATTGTCTTTTTACGAGTCCGTTCTACACAAAACAAACACAAACTTACTTTGTTAGTGTTGTTTAATATGAAGATCAAATAACTTTGCCTATGTAAAGAAATTCGTAATACTTATAAATTCTTGGTTCGACAAGCCTGAATGGCTATGGTTAAAAATCTGGTATTGTATGGATACATAATCAGTTATCCCTTTTTCGATAGTTTGATACCTATTGTGAATTTGATGCACATATCTTCCCTTTATATTCCCATAATCCCGGGTTATTATTACACTAAGTTTTGATTTAGACAAATCTTCAGTTGAGTCATATGATGTCATACTTGTAGAGGAACAAGAAAAAGATCTAGAATTTAGGTGGCTAAAAGTTTTAAGATATGATCCCATAAGTGGTGTTGCAACGGACAGGGTCTAGCACTTGGAAATACGATATGATCAATAAGACTTGGATCTAATGGTCTTTTTTTATTTTACATCATTGGTGCAAAGCACATGCGTGTTAGCGTCACCGAAAATGGTTACATTCAGTTTTGGAAATAAAAATTAAGCCAATAAACCCTAGATTTAAATATTACTCATGGGATGTAAAATAAAATTCCTTTTTATCTCTTCTAGTGTCTCCCAATTTGGATATATATATATATATCGGGAAACGGTGAACATTCAATATTGTTCTACGCCTAGCTCACCCATTGGGTCTTATAAAACGTAAAAAAACAAGTAGTCTAAAAATAATACGAAGAAACAAAATTCCACACAGACAACGAGAATTTATAAATTCTTCTCTCAAATAATCACAAAGAAAAGTTTAGTTTCTACTTTTTGTTTCAATACTTGATAAACGAATTAACAATTGGGTTCAACTAAAAATAGTAACTAAACTTTTCCTTGCAATTTTCTGAGAGAAGAATTTATAAATTCTCGTTGTATGTGTGAACTTTTATTTCTTCGCACTATTTTTTTGACTACTTGTTTCTTTCCTTCTTATAAGACACATTAAGTTATTTAGGCATGGAACAATATTATATATCTTAAGTGTGAGATATTAGGAGATATGAAAATGAATTGCATTTTACATGCCTAGAATAATATCTAGGTCTATGGTTTACTAGTTTAATTTCTCTTGCCAAAATCGAATGAAAGTATTTTCGGTGATGAGGCTCCGAAGAAGATTTATCATGGGCATTCTTAATTCTTCTTTCCCTAGTAAACACAATAATAGCAATCCAGTCACAATTGGTTAATAAGAAACTGTTTTACTCACATTATAATCGGTAAAAAAGATATAAAAACAACCATCGATGACTCACAATCGGTAGGTCGGGTTCGATATTAACCACCGATGACTCACAATCGGTAGGTCAGGTTCAATATTATCCACCGATTATTTATCATTTTCGGTACAAAAAAATTCAAAGTCGTGGAAGCAAAGTCAATCGGTAGATAAACGACTACATTGGCTACTGATTGCTATGCAGCCCCCAAATTGGTTCATTTTCAAAAATATAATCGGTAGGTTGTATCCAAACTTATCAGACAATTTTTTGATTTTCAAATCGAAATATACCTTTTATACAATCTGTAGAAATTGGAAAAATATTTACCGAAAATGTCCAAAATTAGGTATAGGAAAAAATACAAGACATAATCGGTATATAATTAACAATTTTATTTACTGATTAAGGTTAATGTTCTTCAGAAATGAAGAACACAATGTATAACCGGTAGATGAAATCAACTTCATAACTACCGATTATGACCTATAACTGAAAACCCTAGAAAACATTTCGACAAATTTCTTCAATTTAAGCAATAAAACTCTAAAATTCGATGAAACTTACCTTATTGGGGGGGGGGGGCTATTTGATATTGGTGGAGAGTTATACTGTCAGAATCAGTGAACGATTGATCTTCACTTCCATCGTCTTCTTCGCGTTCTTCATTTTCTTCATAAACAATCTCTTTATATTTTGATTTATTCCCAAATTTTGGAGCACTTATACTATCAGCATCACGAGTTGTTTGTTTAACTCGAGCTTTGGTAGGTTTAGTCATCGTTATATAAAAAAATCGACGATGATTTGATTTTGAAATCGGCAATTAACGATGAGGATTTTGTTTCAAAATATTACAAGGGAAAAAAAATCTCTGAATCGGTAGAGAAGGAGTAGAGGAGGAGGTGGTTTTGAAATGATATCGCGATGCTTACACCTCTCGCATATCGAAGTTATATTCTAAAACCTTGTACGAGAACTTGTATTGAGAAGGATTTCCCGCAAGCTGCAGTTCTTCCATACCAACTTAGCCTCCCGGCGCTATTGACATAACAACCGGTACACCATTATTTAGGTTTTAAGTTTAGTGAAAGGCTAGTATAGAAATTTTACTCACTACTAAGACACCCCATAACCACCTCTATTGGATGAGTTTAAATAAATAACCCTATATTATGTTGGAGCAGCCCTTAAATTGGCCTGGATATATAAGACTGTGAATTTTTAGGGATAAATGCATCAACCACCGGAAAATTGTCATGACAACAGGTAACCTAATGCAAAAGAGGTAAATGTGGTACACTGTATGATTTCTCAGGTGGAAGTAGGGTTGAGTTGACAAAATATAGTCGGCTTAAAAGATGCTATCATGCGTCATATGGCTCATATGAATCACATGCTAGGGCATTCAAACTCCCCGCATACTCCTTATCCTAGTTAGTAAATTTGTGAATTATGTTTGTACAATTTACGAATCCGTCCGTATTATCTGTACCTTTATAATCCCGACTTAGTTTTGCGAATTCTAGTCTAAAAACGAATTATATGCGTATCTACAAATTATCGAACTATATTGTCCATATAATACTTTGTCACGTATTCACCAAATTATCATTCTCTATCACATTTTTTTACTTTTAAAATCTTACATACACTAATCTAAACCTTATACCACCAACGTACATATTACTTGTTGATTATATTGCATATATCGTATGTGTAGTTCATTTAAATCATACTCCCTTTGTTCCTCGGAATTGAGCTAAATCAAGTTTGTACAATTCTTAAGGCAAGAAGAAGAAAGATATACTTTTAAGTTTTTTTTTTTACAATTATACCCTTAGGACATTAAAATAGTAAAATTTAGAAATAAAGTATCTCTCAAACAATGTCACGGATATTTGTAAATTTTATATCGTTGGAAAACATTTTAAAACACCTACATAACAAATATAAACATAACTATCAAATTATACATATTTCTTATACTAATAATAATTAATCAAAAGGTTAATTTTAGAAATATTGACTTGTTTAATAAAATAACTCAATTCTTAAGGAACAAAATTTGAAACCAGAGGAGCTCAATTTATGAGGAACGAAGGAAATAGTATCTAAGACGAGATTATGTTAAAAATGATTTTTTTATAAATTAATGTATGATGAATTTTGTATACTGAATTCGTACCCCTAAAACGAATATACACGTATGGATGCCACTTTAAATTTTCTCTGGATCACAAATTATTAACCGAGTAGTGCATCAGATTTATATTTCGCCAAAACGAAAAATACTCATACGTTTTTTACTTTACCTTCCCGAACTTTTCCCATATCCGAATCGCTTAACTAGACTACTTGTTATCATTTGATTCGCCTGTCAAAATGGTGGTCTTATTTTACAAAGTAAAATCAACACTTGGCTGTGTCAATTACATGCAAATGCAATGCAACAGCAGGTCTGGTGGCGGAAAAAACTAAGTCCCAACAAACTGAAACCTTTCTGATCGTAAACTTTTTCTACCAAACCAGAGGCAGGAATATCATTTTTTTTTATACCATTGATGATCTCTACTTGTACGTACAAGTTAGCAAAATAGAATCGACTATACTAGATAACTATCTTTTCTGAGTACAAATTAACCGTAAGTTTCGTTTTCAGCCTCCAACATATCTTCTTCTCTTCTTCCCATTCTCCCTCTGTTTTTCTCTCTAACCAGTAGACTCATTACTACTAAAGATAGAAAATGCGAAACCCTAATTTTTAGAACTACTGATTTTTATATATTTTTATTATCTTTTTAGCAAATTTGGGTCTCTTTAATTACTCCAATGGCTTTAATTTCAACTGTATGTTTGACGAAACCAACTCTTCCTCAATTTAAAAATTCGTCATTGAATTCTTCAAAATCGAGTTCTAGACTTATTTACCACAACAATGGATATCCAAAATTGAAGCTAAAGAAGATATTTACTGGTCCATATGCATATTGTTCGACTTCCTCGACATCCTATATGGGGGGAATGGGACAAGGAGATTCATCGTCAATTGGGAGAAGAAAATCCGTTTCTTTGAATGTTACAGATGGTGATGATGATGAAGAACAAGTAGAAGAAAAGAAAGATTCTTCTCATATTTTATCAGCAATGCTTCCTTTTATAGTTGCTGGTACCGCTGTTTTTGCTCTTGTTCATCCTCCTACTTTCACATGGTAAGAGTTAACTTATTCGTTCTTAAAGATTAAGATTGTTTTTCGGTTCTGTTTGAATAACCATTTCTTACTTGGCGCGAATATGGTGATACTTTGACTATTGTTTGGTTTTTATCAAACTAGGCCTAAATTTTAAATTCTTAAATTCAAGAATTTATTTTAAGGTTCTTTATTAAGGAAAAAAAAATGACTCTTGGTTCTTCAACTTGTTATTATATGCTAGGGTATCAAACGAGTACTACGCCCCAGCCCTTGGTGGAATCATGTTATCAATTGGAATTAAACTATCTATCGATGATTTCGCACTTGCACTCAAGAGGTGAAGTTCATGTCTAATTTGTATCCATTATATGAAGTGTTTTTTGAAACATTTGTCTTGTTTTTCTTAATTATCATGTATTGAATGCCACTGGGGACTTTTTTTTTTCTTGCAGACCTTTACCTTTATCTGTTGGATTTATGGCACAATATTTGCTGAAACCGGTTGTGGGTATACTGATTGCAAGTGCATGTGGAGTGCCCTCAATGTTCTATTCTGGTTTCATTCTTACCTGTTGTGTCGCTGGAGCTCAGCTTTCGAGTTATGCAAGTTTTTTGAGCAAAGGAGATGTAGCGTTGAGCATTCTTTTGACAAGCTCAACGACTATAGCTTCTGTGATTGTTACTCCTCTCCTTACTGGATTGCTTATTGGGTCTGTTGTTCCAGTTGATCCAATCGCAATGTCCAAGTCAATACTGCAGGTAAAAGAAACATTATTTCTAGTGCATTCATATTTTTATTTTTTCTTTATTCGTCAGTAGTAATATGGAGCTGGCGAGTTTCCATCTCAGGTACCTAGTACCATCACCCAAATACTTTACCACTTCACTAGAGAGGCACCTATGTGGATGAATATTTCTTGTTTTTTCTATATCTTTAATTTTCTGGGGTTTATTTCAGGTTGTGCTCGTTCCAATCACTCTTGGACTTGTGCTTAATACTTATGCAAAACAAGTTGTTAAAGTAATTTGTCCAGTGATGCCTTTTGTTGCCATGATTTGTACTTCATTGTGTATAGGAAGCCCTCTAGCAATAAACCGAACTCAGATCTTGTCGACACAGGGTCTCCAATTGATTCTACCCATACTGATTTTCCATGCAGTCGCATTTACTGTTGGATACTGGGTAGCGAAATTTCCATTATTCAGGTAAATTACTTCCAGATTTCGAAGATTAGTGGGTTTCAGCATGTCTCAAATGGATCTGTTCACATGTTACTTAAGTTCATCAAGTTAGAGAGCCGTCTGGTATAAGTTAGACAATCTGATCCCTTCAGCGTGTATATATTGAGTCTGAGCATGGCCATCCGCCCATCCCTACAATATGATAACTAGTGACTTTATTGTTCGGCTGAATCAAGTCCTGAATCTGAACAACTGAATCCATGGTTTTGAAGTGCTTTACTTCCATTCCAAAGCCTTTCCATTGCTAGCCTGATACGTAGTACTTGTCTGATTTGTCAAGGAGCTTTTCACATCTTCTGTTCTGTGTCCATATTTTGTTACTTGTACTCTTGCGTCTTCATTGCCTAGCCGATCCTAAATTTTGATTTTGTATTATAGGCAACATGAGGGAGTGTGTCGAACATTATCATTGTGTACAGGAATGCAAAGCTCAACTCTTGCAGGTCTGCTCGCTTCGCAGTTCTTAGGTAGCAGCCATGCTGTTCCTCCTGCTTGCTCGGTCATAACCATGGCAATTATGGGTCTTTGTCTTGCTTCTTTCTGGGGAAATAATTACAGAATTAGAGACCTTCCAAGGCTTTTCCTTCCACAAACTGGTTCCACTGTTGAAGGCTTAAGTGTCAAACTCCTTCGTTAACTCACTTCATTCAAGTCATCACACCGACACCTTACAATGCTTTACACTGATGACATCAATACCTAAATAGGCATGCATCTTCTTCATCCATCTGATGGATGCGACCAGAAAGGATCCAACCATGAAAGTTTATTCATGGACTACGATATCTACCATCGTCAACAGAAGGCGAAGTAGAAGAATGACATCATACATGATACATGTAGTAAGATTATAGGATATATAAATGGGAAATAGGATTGGGGATACATTTAGGTTTGGATACATGGTCACTAGCGGTAAAAAAAAAATGTAGTTAACCTTTTTATTCATAGTTTTAGCATAGGCATAGCTGTAGCTAACAGGTTTTGTATTCAGTTGTAGCTCTAATTTTTGCACTTGTAATAAGTCTCTCTCTTCTCGTATTCTCTCCCTTTTGTTTGTTGTTACACTTCTTCCTCCTTTAGGAAGTAATAATGTGACATCTTAAACACAAGAGCATATTGATCATGTTTTCGTAAGTAATACCTTTGAAGACTCATGTTGAGCATGAGCCTCACCGGCCAAGAGAATATATACATTACAGTACCAACTGATCGGCCATCATTTATTTAAAAGTAAGCACTTTGAAAACTAAAATAGTTGTCTCACTAAGCCAAGAAACCATTGTGCCCAAAGTTAGAGTGCATGAGCTTTGGAATGTGGGCAGGCAGTGCTGGTAAGTCAAGTACCCACACCGCTCAAAGTTGAAGCACAAGGTTTTGGGGTCATAAGCACAAGGTTCTGGAGCTAGAGGGATTAAAATCATGTTCCTCAATGTTATTGCACGAACGGTTCTGGGGCCATAGCCACCTCTACAGCCATTCCTCTCTATCTCCCCCCTTTGGAGCAAGGAGAAATTTAAACTGTTAACCATTTTGAAACGGGAATAAATTAAGCCGTTGGATCTAACAATTTTAAACTTCAGCCGTTGGATCTTGGGAGTTTCCGCAAAAGAAATCCGTGTGTACTATTAATCACACCCTTGGATCGTCTGACTTTCAAAGTCTTGATGTGATAGTGAGTTTGTAGTAATATGTAAATTATTATAGGGGTTTTATTTAATATAACTATAATTTAGAAATATAAAGCTAAGCCACAAAAAAACTCTTTGTTCTTCTTCGAGTTAGGGTCTGAAAACGATCACATGTTTTGAGATGAAGACTATAAACATATATTCATTGGATTAAATTCTAATCATCAACCAAATTTTCTTCTACAACTTCAATTTGTTCTCTATTCACAGAAATTACTTAATTAATAACCTTGATTCGCTTTCCCCGAGGGGTTTCCTATAGAAATTAGGGTTTCAAGTGAGTAACTTTAACCAATAGAAGATTGTATTGCGAACAAACATTGAATTGTTGAACTGGACATCTTCAACAACACGGTAATTTTGGATAAAGACCAGGTTTCCAATGGTCGGATTAATTTTGTTTTCCAGGTTAGTGTGAAATTAATTCAATTACTAATTTCAGCTTTATTTGGCATAACACGTTTAAATCATTGTTTTATGGTGCTATATCATATATAACATTTTGTAATATATATTTTAGGTTTGTCGGAGAAGTATTAAAGATGGAGAGCACTATGCAATCAAGGCAACTGATTATTTGTCAATCTATAAGTGAACATATAACTTGAAGTGATCGACACTTTATTCATAAATCTCTAAAGAAAGTCTGAACATAAAATCCAACAGTAGTTTTCATGACCCTTTCAGGGTCGGAGGGTGGGTGTGCTTTAGTCAGTAATGCCAACATGCATAGCAAACCTGTTAGTTAATTCAGATTATTAATTATGTACTACATTTCTATTGTGGTCTCATTTCAGGTTCTTCATGAAAAGAAGAAGGTAGTACACTACCAATATTTTCATGATAAAATAATGAACCTGCGTTGTGCTTTTAAGAATTAAAAGAACTAAAACTTTTATTGCGGACAAGTAAACGCACACACATAAGATTTTGTTAACGGAGAAAAATATAATCTAGCAAATACCCCCGGGACCTTGTCCAGTTTGAACACACACCTTATTAAGCCGCTACATATACTAGCCTACTATCATACTTCATACTGGAATGTAGTTGAGACCAAATATACCCTCTAAGCTATTCAGCTGCAGTTTTTCCCTTACGTCTCTTGGATCTCGCAAGACTCTACGCATTTGATTCCCCTAGATGATATCATTTACAAGCCTAGGAGTTGCTCCACATTCCTTTGTGAAGATTAATGCTACCTTGCCTCCAACAAGACATTTATTTGATTTTCTTCAAATATTATAATTAAGGTAATGTAAATCTTTGCTTCGAGGGAAATCTAAGGAAAACGAGTTATCAAATCAAACCTCAACAATTAGCGTTTAAACTCTTCAAAACTTATAGAGATACCCTACTGAATTTACCTCACAAGATATATCTTAGTACAAGCTTAGATCGTAATCTTGTGGAGCTAACAAGATTGGAGACAAATAACTCCTTGTGATGTTCATAAATATGATTCCTCAATCTATAGTTATTAAATGACCTTATAATATAAGAGAAAAACCTTAGAATAGACAAAACAAATATATGATAATTAACAAAGATGCAACAACGTGCATGAATTACAAATCCTTGTTGCAAAGAGTCCTTTATTTATAATGATGAATAGGGGTAGGTTTCTTAAGGTTCAAGCAACTATTACTTGCATTCCTAAGTAAGTTTGTGAACTAGTTGCAAATCACGAGTTACTTTGATCCAAAGTAATCTTAATACTGCTTAGAATAGTTTTTACTTTGGTTCCAAGTAATTTTGTTTCCATAGTTGTAAATTATAGCAATAAAGTTATTTCCGTTGATATAAGCCGTAAGATTGTTAACTAAGTACTTCCCAAAGAAAGATACTTCCAAAGTTTAGCTTTTATTTAATTAGGAAAATAATTAACTTACTCGTAATTGCATGGTACCAAGAATAAAAACCATTAAACGTGCGATAAGTTTTCTTGTAATACAATAGTGCACATACATATTTTTCGATTAGGAATACGCACCATAAGTTTGCGAGCTAACCATTATAGCCCATGAACTATCAAGCAAATCGTAGGTTCAGTAACCTCCAACTTTGACATGGTTTACGAACTGAAGATCATGGTTCTCGAACTCAAAGTCCTTTGGTGCCAACAAAAAACATTCAAAATTATACAGTTCGCGAACTGCCAAAAGTGGTTTTCTAAATCAAGTGAAACTTGGAGTCAACCGAAAACACCAAGTTTTGCACATTTGATGAACTGATAATTTTAGTTAGCGAACTCAATTGTAACTTGGAGTTTTAGGAGCTTTATTCTTTAACATAGTTTTATTGAACTATTAGAGTTGTTTTTTACCTAAAATGCGATAAGTTCTTTGAACTTCATTTCCTGGGTTCTAGTTTCGAAATTAGTCAAAAACAAGCTTGAACTTGAAACTTCTTCTTTGTACATCATCACTTACTACAGCTAACGACATTGTCTCGGAAGAAAGAAAGGTAGAAAACAAGGAGTCACATAGAATAGTCAATCTTCACATACCTTTGTTGACGAAATTCTCCCTGATATATTTTTGTGATCTTCAGTCTTTAATCTTTAAGGGTATTCGGTTAATTCTGAGACTCAACTACCTAAATCTAATCCTAGTTTGAGACTGACTTTGGTAGACTTGAATCAAAAAATAATTTTGGTCATCTGATATTATCAACAAGCTTGACATAACCAACACTTATGGGTTCAACCGAGCAGTGCTCTACCGCTTCACAAATCTCATTTGTTAAAGCTAAATGTAACATCTTTGAAAAAGCTACGATTGACGTTCTTAAGAGTTAGAAATATGCAGTTTTCCATGTATCATAGGTAGATGACTCTCGAACAAAATGTAGCCGCGTGAACCAGCAAATCCTTCACTCGACGCTAGTTACCAAATAACAAGAAAAATTATTATTTATTCCTCATAATACCATGGTCAAATCATGCTACCATATCGTATGTTTTTCTTTTATAATTTTGTTCATTGTTTCGTTATAGGTGAATACATAACAGGATGGGAAAATAATCTTTAATTTCCTGCGAGAGTGAAACTGGAAAATTAATTTAGGTATAGTACAAGCAGTGTTGCGTGACCTGATAAATCGGCAATCACCAATCGCACTTGCACCTATGGGTCAGGAGAGGCTCAATCTAAGTCATGGTTAGTACCCAAGTTACCTCTAGCTATACCTTATTGGAAATAGGAATCATGTGATAATGTATAATTTTTTCTTTATGTGCATGTTGGATTGCAATTATAAAATATGTCAGGTGTTATGGAAACTAATCCAACTTGAAAGATCCATTAGATATATTTAGGCATGATTCACAAGAATCACTTAATTTGTCGTTTGACATTAAAGAAACTGTCAAACGGGTAGCACATTGTAATATTAGATAACCTGTGATTTTGTGAAATCGTACAACACGCGTGCATTCTACTTTTGATAAAGTGAGTCATATTTTCCGAACATAGAAAATGCATATAAAAAAAACTATTATATACCTACGTGCACATGCACTCCGCTAGTTACTTATAATGGATCTTATATTAATGAGAATGATAGTAGTGGGATTGGTGTAAAAAACTGAAAATATAAATTGCAATACCTCATTCTATAGTCATATTTTAAAAATATTGCAGACTACATTTATCTCCAACATGATTTCATGATAGATATTAAATCTTCTCATGGATGCTTAAGTTTATGTGTGGAAGATATAATAAGGCATCTGATATGGAGTCCGATTTTATGCACACTCATGTGACATTTCCCATTTAATTTAATTTTAGAAATTATGTAACTAGGGGGAGATTTAAGCATGTGTGGTAATGGGCCATCCGAAGTGTGCACATAAATATATTTGCTGATATGCCAATTTCAATTACCGTGGAATAGTCAGAATGGTATAATTGGCAACTTTGAAATCTTTTAACTTTCTGAAGATGGTAGTTCAAGATGGCAATCACTATTTATAGCGATACCCAAAAATAAAGCCCGTACCCAAATTTAGTTTGGGTACTTGATAAGTGCATAATTTACATGATTTTAGTGTTAAATTCATGCTAATATTTGTTATAATTCTTGCATATTACTTGTTATTACTCTTGTTTTGTTTTATTTGTTTCTATTAGGTGAATCATCCCAATAAGAGTGAAAATAGCTACAAAAGAGCTAAGAAGTGAAGTTTTCCAAGTATTCAAGTGTTCAAAGCCAAAGAAGAATAAAGGAATTCATTACGGCATAAAGTTGAGTTTTACATGTGAAAAAGGGCCAAATACCAAGTTCAACTTGTTCAAATCCAGAGTTTCTTATCATCATCTAGAAGAGAATTGAAAGACGAAGCCAACACAAAAAGAATGAGGTCATTCTGAGTTCGTGTGCAAAACAGCCGGAAATAAATAAATAAAACGCACAAGAAAGTAATCGGTAGATGATGAAAATTGAGTCTACCGATTATGGATCGTTTTGGACCAGAAAACTCTGAAGATTTGAAAAAAATAATTGGTAGATAACGAGTGGGTCGTGCCTACCGATTATGGACACTTTAGAACATGAAAACTCTGTGTATTTGAAAAAAATAATAGTGAGAAAGGTGATGGATGAGTCTACCGATTATAACACGATGGGAGCGACTTTTAAGACATGATTTTGACTTCTAAATCAAGGTATCATGGTCTCATTAGGACTCTAACACCTAGATTTGATGAGGACTATAAAAGAAGGTTCCATAATCTTAAGAAGACACCTTTTACACTACTTTTTAAGTCTTGGAGGAAATCAACAACACAAGAAGCAAAAGCTAGGGTTTGGAGCGGTTCCATCATCGTAACAAATTCTCTTTACTCTTATGTATAACATGGATGCTTCTACATCTATGATTAGCTAAAAACCTAATTGATTGAGGATGAATTCTAAGTTCTAGACATGCTTTGAGTTAATATAAGAATCTATTTTGGGTTCTTCTATATGATTATCGCTTGTTTATACTATAAAAAATGTTTATGATTGATTGATAGATTGTTTATGTGGCCAACTGAATTGATTTGTTAATTTAATCTAATGCTGATATTGAGTTATTAAATAATTAATCGTCCATCTACTCATACACAAGTAAAGAACACGAGGCCTTGCAGAAGGATTATGTGGCAATTATGTGTATGAACAACACTAGTAAGTGGACCTTGATTTAAGAGTCTAACTTCTACGATTAAAGCATTCGACTAAATTACATCTTGAGTGATCTATTACTAGGTGGCTTAGATGAATAAAATCTAGTAGTCGAGAACTTCTGTATCTAGTGATATAAGGAATTTCGTGGATAACACTGATCTAGATGTTATTCTACGGTTCGTGATAATCTATGATTCATGGTGAGTAAATGAATATACTAATTCAATAATTTTTTAGTAACAAAGAAGGATTCATCGATCATATTTCTCTCTATTGCATACAACTTTACTATTAAATTGCTTTCTTATTTACTTTTCTTAAAATCTAAACAAAACCCCCTTTGTGACTTTTGACAACTAAAACACCTCGTTCTTTGTGGGAACGAATCTTATTTACTACGATATTATTTATTAGTAAAGTAAAAGATAAGTGAATTAATTTGTACACCTACGACACACATCAATACTCATTTGATTTTTAAAACCGTATTTGTTTTAAGATTATGTATAAACTTAGAGCTTATAAATACGAGCACCCACGCAAAACAACCTATAGAAGTTAACCCCATATAAGACAATTGATATAAGTTTAATTTACAGGGTCACAAATTGCTTAAATACAAGGTGTAGAAAATAAAATATCTCCAATCCATAAGTTTTATGATTTTTTATTTTTCTACGTGTCATTAATGATTGACTAAAATTCATTTTCATTTTCATTTTTGAATTGATTTTAGTAAAATATGCTGAGTTGGATCGTAAGACATCCTCTTGACTTGACCAGTGAATATCGCGGGGATGTTATTAGAAGTCATGAACATGTTCAAGAGTAGACATGACCAATGTATCTTGTAGGGATATACTAGGATTCATTCACGAGGCTCAGAAGCAGAATGACCAGCGCATCTCGCAGGGATGTACTAGGAGTCAATCACAAGGTACGATTCGTGCTTACTGGAGACTTAAGTCTCAACCATGCTCATGGAGTCAGTCGCGGACGCATCATCAAGATAATAAGTAGACATGACCAATGTATCTTACGTGGATATACTAGGAGACATGTCTATAGGCCTGAGGCAAAGAGCTGAGTTTCGAGAGGACGAGAGTTGAGTCTTGTTTGTGAAAATTGAGTCTCAAGATGCCGATAGCTGAGCCTTACTCGAGAGACCGAGAGTTGAGTCTTTCTCATGAGTCCAAGGCTTTGGGTTGGGCATATGAGTTTATGTTTTACAAAAAAAAATCAAACCGAACCCTAAAATGATCATTTTTGCCTTATCACAAAAATCACCATCTACACTATTGAAAAAGGTTTCCAGGTTTTAACCAAAATGAAACCTAAAGAAAATTAAAATCAACACTAATCTTGCTTTTCAAGACAAGAAAATTTTCAGATTAGGATTTTAAATCCGAAACATAATCTTCAGTAGAAGATGTTTATAGAAATTTATCTCATGTATTAAACATGTTAACGAAATAAATCATCGGTGATAAAGGTAAGCATAATTCAGATCAATTTTAAGGTTGAATGGAAATTTACTTAAAGTAAAGAAAATTCAGATGTTGAAATTATCTAAATAACCTGAAACAAATTATAAAGACTGAAATTAACTGTACTAAGTCATAGAACTTCCCTAACGTCGATGATGAGAAATTTATGAACTAAAATCATCAAGAATTATCATTGAAACATAGATGAATTTGTTTCTCCATGATCGACGTCAAAAATCACAATTGATTCTCGGGTTCAAGCAAGAAAAAAATAAAAAGGGGATTAAATTGAGTCGAGGTTCATTGAACTATTTTTTTATACCAAAATCATCGTATTAAGTATAAAATCTTAGTGAAACATGCCTTGAATTCAACTTAGAATGAAGATAACATTTTTTATTAAAAAAATGAAGATAACATTTTTTAATATAAAAAAAGAGAAAAGAATGAAGATAACATCATCAGAGGTGAAATCAAAAAAAATTTTCAGAAAACTTCATCAAAATCATGAGAAATATCATAAATTCGATTTTGAAAAGCTTTTAAAGAATTTTTAAAGTCGAATCTCACGAAATCATGATCAAAAGAAAAGTAACTAATGGAAATCATAATTTCAGCCTGGCGGTGGGCGTAAATAAAGATGCCATAGCAAGTTACGAACCTTAGCATAACTGAAATTTGGATGATCTTTCCAACCGGGATTGTAGGTATTAGAATATGGATCATACCTCGACCTTTGATTAGGAAATATAACATTCACCTCAGCATCGTCTTCGTATATGGGAACAACTGCAGAAGTTATCCGTTGGACCAACTTTTCCACATTACCCATTCGTTGCTCTATATGTGAGAAATCTCCCACCTCGTTGACTCTTCTGATACTTGAGTCGCTTCTTGTATAAAATTGATGAGCATTCGATGCCATAATCTCAATCAAACTAGTTTCCTGCGAGATTGTCTTTTCAGTAAGTGAACCACTCGCGACTGCATCAATCAAATTTCTTTTTTCCGGAAGTAATCCTCCATAGAAGTATTGAATGATGAGAGTTGAGAATATGTTGTGGTGTGGGCAGGTTGCGTATAATCTCTTGTACCTTTACCAGTATTCATAAAAAGACTCCCCAGTAATCTGTGAAATACTACTAATTTCTTTACGGACAACAACCGCCTTAGAAGCAGGAAAATACTTCTCTAGAAATAGTTTTTTCATCTCAGTCCATGTTGTAACACTCCCTGGAGGAAGGTAATATAACCACTCTTCGGCTAGATATATTAAAGAAAATGGAAAGGATTGCAACATAACCTTATCATTGTCTTTGGTACCTTGCCTAAGACTTGTCATCTTGTGATGAAATACTTGAAGATGACGGTTCGGATCTTGGCCTGGAAGTCCCTTGAACTTTGGAAAATGGTGAATAAGATTCGACTTCAGCTCCACTGTGTCAGTTAGAGTAATACACAATGGTTGTGAATCTAAACATGGAGATGTCAACTCTCGTAGCTCTTCTCCGGAGGTTGAGAACCACCCATCTCTTCTAGAGGTGGATCTTGTAGCAAAAATTGAGGTTCTTGTAGTACTGTCCCCCTTTCGAGTCTGAATTCCACACCTTCGGTAATCCTAACGTTTGGGTGCCACAGGTTAAGTACCTGAAACCAAAAATATCTAGAAAACAAAGTTAAAAACAAAAAAGGAAAATCTAAAAACAAAAATAATAACAACTAAAAACGACTTCTCCCTGACAGCGGCGCTAAAATTTGATGCGTGTCGTAGGTGCAATAAAATTAGTGATCTTATTTCCACTTAATTAAAGAATAATATGATGGAACTCAAGTTCGTTCCCACGAGGATCGAGGTGTTTCAGTTGTTTAAAGTGTTACAATGGGGGTTTTGTTTTAGGTTTCAAACAAAGTACATAAAAAAACAATTAAAAGTAAAGTTGTAAGCAATGGAGAAAGATATGATTGAGGAATCCTTCTTTGTTACTAAACAATCATCAAGTTAATATATTCATCTACTCATTGTTAATCACATATTATCACCAACCGTAGAATAACAGCTAGAATAGTGTTATCCCCGAAATTCCTTATGTCACTGGATACAGAAGTTATCGCCTACCAGATTCTATTCATCCTAACCACCTAGTAGTAGATCACTCAAGGTGTAATTTGGTCGAATAAATATTTTATGGATTTATAGGTTAATCCTAGCAGTTAGGCTCTTAGATCAAGGTCCACTTACTAGTGTTGTTCATACACACAATTGCTCCATAAAATCCCTCTGCAAGGTCTCGTGTTCTCTATTTGTGTAATGATTCAATGGACGATTACTTATATCATAACTCAATACTAGCAATAGATTAAATCAACAAATCAATTCAGTTGGCTACCTAAATAATTTATCAATCAATCATAAACATTCTTTGTAGTATAAACAAACGATAATCATGTGAAGAACTAAAAATAGATTCATATAATAACTCAAATCATGTTTATAACTTAGATTTTATCCTTAATCAATTAGGTTTTTATCTACTCATTGATGTAGAAGCATCCATGATATACATATAATCGTTACGATAATTAATGGATAACGCTCCAAAACCCTAGCTTTTCCTTCTTGTGTTCTTCTCTCCAAAAGCTTGATAAAAGAATTAGATCCTCTAAAAATAATTAGAAGAATCTCTTAAATAGGTGTCCCAAGTTGTAGAAGTGCCCATGCTCGAATTCCGGTCGAAATATGTTCTAAAACTCCAAAAATATGCCAAAAATAGGTTTTCACGTTCAGTTTATTGATGGCTGACCCATCGAGAATTCTTCTTTTTTCGATGGGATGACCCATTGAGAAAATATATTTCTTCTGGCGGCCACTTTTCTCGATGGCTTGACCTATCGAGAAAATCCTGAACTTGCTTTTCTTACAACTTTTTTATATGAAGTCGGATGACCTCATTCTTTCGCCGTTGGTTTTGTATTCTCGTTCTCTTCAAAATGGTATCAAGAAATTCTGTATTTGAATGAGTAGAAGTTATATTTGTCCCTTGGAATGCTTGAATACTTGGAGTACTTCACTTCTTAGCTCTTTTGTAGCCACTTTCACTCTTATTGGGATGATTCACCTAATATAAGACATAAGATAGAAAACAAACATAATAATAAATAATATGTAAGAATTATAACTAAAACAAGCATAGATTTGACACAAAAAACATGTGAATTATGCACTTATCATAAGTCGGTTAGGGTTTGTTGGTGAACACTAAATCAACAAACATATAACAATTGTTAGAGGAGAGAGAAAGTGTAGAGTGTATAATTCAATTAACTTGAATGTTATGTTACAAAATGAGCCTTTCTTGGCTATACAAGTGAGAATTTAGGAGATTCTCGTATCAAAGGTGTGATATGTGGAGACAATTCTAATTCACGAGACATATGGGACCCGCTGATTATATTTCAGTTCCCCCATAATCCTGCAAGGACCTTGATCTGACATTTGCATTCAGCTGCCAGGTTTATTTCTTCATAGCTTTGGGCTCTTTCTCAGATACTAGCTTTAGAACTCAAGTTTATTACCTTTCAGTTTCAGGTCATATGCCTCTTACCTTCATGTTCTTTCCCATCTCTAGAACGTTCCAGCTGTCAGTCTGTGATAAATGTTATATTTTGTAATTTGCAGCGAAACTTGTTTTAAGATTTCGTACGGACCTATAATTATTAAAAGTCTATGCCGATTTTTAAGCCGAGTATGATTGAAAGAAAAGTCTGTGTCGAATCTTAAATTGGATATAATTGAAAAAAAAAATAAACGCCCAAATAAAATAAATAAATTGAAAGGATGTACTCGTTTAAGTTTGGAGTATGGTTCAATCCTAAGGGTATAATTTCATACACAATATAAATAGAAACATAGTTATATGTAACTTTGACAAATTATTTTATAACAATTTTGGCAACCACCACTGTAAATGCTCAAACATTGTAACAGTTAGTCCTTAATGAAATTCCTTTTGCAAAAAAAAAAAAAAGAAAGAGTGAGATTGGGAAGGTTTTATCAGGTATCATTTTTCCTAGTTTTGAATTAAATTCAGTGCAATTTCAGGAGTGGATCGACTACTCATTTAAGGGTCAATTTGACACTTAAAAAATGGGAGTAATCGAAGGGTAGAATGCGGTTAAAGGGGACAGTAGTTGGTTTTGCGTGTTTGACACATCTATTTAGGGTTGTTTACAGATTACCCCATGCATTGAATGTATCCCAAACATGTCTTAGGAATGCAATCCTTAGACCCTCGTCCCTCGGTATTATTATTATTTCTTTATGCGTCATTCAACTACACTTATCGTGTTACCAGTATATAAACTAAATTCTTTTTTTTTTTGACCATGTTTTTACATTTCTATTTTCTTTAGTATAGGAAAAAACGTTCAAGTGTGACTTAGTAGTAAACTTAATTTATTTAATTAATTTTTAATTTTTTTCTACTTTTTGTTTTGGTTTTATCTATTTTCCATCCTCATTTTTCCTAAATCTCATCCAATCCACAAACATCATTTTTTGTTTAAATTTTTTTCAGATTGGGTAAACAAAATTCACCGTATTATATTTTATAGGATAACTTTCTTATTCATCCACCATCATCTTCCTTCTTCCCCTTTTTCTCAATCTAATCCTATATCAGTAATCTACCAATATTAACCTCCGTAACTTATGCCAACACCACCACAACACCTTATATATTACCATACTACTGCTACTACTACATCATGTATTCTTCATATATATGATCTAATGATCTAATAATGATATTGTACCCAAACGAAAAGACCGAAAACTATAATCGATAAATTTTTTTTAATTTTTTATTGGACTTTCGTATTGATGCGACGGAAACAATATATAATAAACCAAAATTGAGATGCCAAGGAAATATATAAATTTTATAGATATTTTCTACTTCAATTAGGTTTTCAATTATCCCCAAATTTATTAAGTTTATATTAATGGATTGTTTTTCTTTAAATGTCCACTCTATCATACGAAAATAAAATTAATCATTATTGGCTGGTTTTAGACAACACAAAGTGCGAAATAAAATCCTGCTAAGAACTTTTTGTGAAAAATGTTGGAAGAAAAAAAGAACAATAATTAATGAATAAAGCTGTAAAAAAATCGGGCGAAGACCGAGTTGCGCCTGTCTTGAACGAGTCAAATAAAATATCTTCTGCAACTCCAATTAAATCCTTCCCTCTTTCAATCCAGTCATGAAAATCTCAGCCATTTCAGGCTAAATCTATCCCACCGGTACCAGCAAGATGTAATCCATCAATTGTAGATTGAGTGTGTTCCTATCAATCTAGGTCAAATCCAATTAGGTCAAAATCATAATTTCAATCTTCAACTCCGGTGCTTATGCATATTTCAATATTTTAAGGGTTCTGTAATTCACATACCCTATCACAAACGTTGGTTTTCAATTTTATGTTTCACAGCTGGTTTGGTTTTCTTCTCACAACTAAATTGGTCATCCAATGCTCTTTTCCGCCTCCGTGACCTGAAGAATAATGATGTTGTCTTCAATTACCGTCTTCTATTACAACCGCTCAAATCAGATCAAGTTTCTAGGTAACATTGTTCATCATTTATTTTAATATCATCAACTTCTTAATTCTTTTCTATCCCTTGGGAGTTAAGTTTCATTAGGTGGCAGCTCCTCAGGGATGCAACTATACAGCTGCTTCTGGGTATCCTATTTTCAATTATTATTACCATCTTTTTAGTCAAAACCAACTTTAAAAGAAACCATTTTTAGGCTGAGTAATTCAACACAAGTCTACAACATTTGTTGAATCCAAACATGATATCTTTACTAAACTTGCTATTTGAATCCATTCTCCTATTTAAGGAGTTCAATACCCTTCTACCTCTTTGCCCCAATCTCTCTTCTTATTCTCTTTGTTATCTTAATTTCCTGCCTAGTTTAGTTTTCTTTTCTCTCATGTTTTTGTTCGCTTTATTTTCTGCTTTTCAGCCTGTTTACGTTGGTTCATTATGAGGCAATGGACCAGTAAATTAGTTGGTGGTTTTTTAACCAGATTAAACAAAAGCTCATTTGATGTTAAAAAATCTCTAATTTATAGATGGTTTTTAGTTGGTGATTTGTCTGTTAGTAGGTTTGGTAATCACCACTATCTAGTTAAGTTTGAATTTGAACATGAAATGTGGCGGGTTTTTAGGCAGGAAACTATAATAGTTTATGGGGATGTTTTTCTCATTCAGCAATGGGATGAATCCTTAGATCCTGAAATTTTTTCTATCTCAAGAGAAGGTTTTGATGTTAATCTCATTAACCTATATCCATAGCAAGCAGAACTTCTCAATATTTTCAGCTATACTCAAGAGTTAGGAGAAGTCATTGCATCCTGTTTACTTTCGTAGTGGCTTATGCTCTAGAATGATTAGAATTAGATTTGATGTTACTCAGCCTATCTTTTTTGGTTTTCTTGCTGCTAACAATGAATATGGTTTGGACTGGATTGAATTCCACTTCCAAGAGTTACCCAGAATCTTTTGCAGCTATTGCAATAGATTTGACCATATTAATGATATCTATCTACTTACTTTATTTTGTAACTTTATACTTAACAATCCAAGAAACCATTCTCCAATACCCCACCATCCATCTCCTCAAGATATCCAGAACAATCCTATCAATCACTTTGGATTGCAAGAATGGCTCAATGCACAGAGAGAAGACTCTGTTAGTGACCGGAGCTTGGACACCTTTTCACCACATCATTCTAACCAAGATCAATTTATAATAACTTTCTCAGATGGTAACTAACCAAGGGAAAATGAGACTCTCCCTGATGTTGAAATATCATCTATAAATCAGATAGAATTTTCTATGAAAAAGACAAATACTAAAGAATAGAATAACATTCAAGTTTTAAACCTGGAAGATGAAAACTACTTCAATACAATGCAGCTCCTTACTCTTTTCGCTAATTATTTGGATTCTGAAATTGAGCTAGACCAGCTTCAAAGCTCTTTAATACCCACTTCATCTCACATCCCAAATATTTCATCACAAGAGCAGTCATCAAAAATGATGAGATCTGATGATAGTATGCAGCAACACAAATCATCTAAAAGATTAAGATCTGATTGTTCTATAGAAGACACGACCACTTCAACACTGAAACCTAATGTATCCAGCTCTTCTGATTTATTCAGTTTGATATCTCCACTTCACCAGATCATCTAACACCTACAACAAATAAACACTGACATATTTGTTACAAATCCAGCAACAAAACCAGAACAAGATTTCTCTATCATCAGTACTATTGGGACCAAAAATGCAGGATTGAAATATGATATCTCAGATAACAACATCTTTTGTAGCTTATTTTGACCTGACCTACTCACACACTTAAGTTTCAGAGCTATGGACACATCAGTTTGGGCCGGTGGAATCCCTCCGCCTATTTTGTTTTCTTGATTGCTCAACCTGCATATAGTTCACCTTTGCCGCATCTTCTATTAGCTACTTGTTATTTTGATGTCTATCAACTTACTTTATTTATCTTTCCCTTCAGTACCTAATTTCTAATCCTTGTATGCTCATATCTAAATTATCATATATATAATATTTGGTTTAGCCTTGTATGATTAGTTCTCTATATATTTTTGTTCATTTCCCAATTTTGTACCCTGCATACCCCATTGCTGTTAGTTCAAACTGATATCTGATGTAATCCTAGATAACTACTAGCTTACCCCATTTATTTTAATTTTAATATGCTGGTCCTTACTTTGTCCCATTGTATTCACTTTTGAATGCTCTCTGCCTTTCATATGCTATTTGTGTTTGTTTAGTATAACTGATTATACTCAATTATTATACCTAGCTAATTCTATCATATAATAATCTATTGCCATTAATATTTCACCCTGCTTGTTTTCTACCTTATATGTATGCTCTATTTTAATCTTCACTGAAATGCTGGTTTAGTTTCTCCCATATTTCAACCTACTTGTTTTCTACTTTGTATGTATGCTCTATTTTCTTGCCTAGTTCCCACCATGTTGCCATCTAGTCTCATTTGATCTTCATTGTGCCTCACTGCTTTTATTCTCCGTGACTGTGTTATAATTCTAAATTCTATTTCCTTGATATTTCATCCCATGAAATTTCTACTCAGAACCTTCTTTCTTTGACAAGTTCAATTCTATATGTTTGTATCCTATTTCTAGCTTTTGTAACTTGCTCTTTCAATTAATTAGGCTTTATTTCTATGTAGTATTTCATCATAAACTCACCTCTATCTTCTGATCTTTTTGTTGTTCTCTTTAGTGAGTTAAGCTTTCATTTTCCTAGGCTGGCTTTCCTCCTTTTGTCTATTTGCTTCTTTTGTGCTGGGTGCTCTCTGTATTTTCCTAAACAACTATAGCTTTACCCATAACCATCCTTTCCTTACTTCTTTTTCACTGCTTAGTTCCTACTACTTCTATTTTTAGCAACTCATTCTGAGTCCTTTAAGCTTCCTTCTTCAACTGCAGCTTGAGAGAATTCGTCTTATTCCTAAAAGTGAATATTTTAGCGTGGAATTGTTAGGGAATCAACCAACCAACAACTATCCAACATCTGTGAAGCCTGGTCTCGGCGTACCAACCTTCGATTCTATTTCTCTCAGAAACCTTGGCCAACGAGAATCATATGAACTCGATCAAGTTTTCCTTACAATTCCAATAATATTTCACAGTTCCCATGATTGGAAGACGAGGAGGTTTATGCCTCTTATGGAAAAATAACCCAGATGTAAGAATTTTACTACACTCTCAAAGTTACATTCATGCCTTGATAACCCCGCCTCCACCTCAACAACTATGGATATACATGGGTATTTACGGCCCACCTCATCCAGAAGCAAGGAGAGATCTCTGACAAGATTTTCCAACAATCTACAACATCAATTCAAACACATTATGAATATTGATATGATACTTCAACGATATAACAGATCAATCATAAAAGAAAGGAGGAAGACAAGTAACGTACGCGCAAACTCAGCATTTTCTCACAATGATCAATCAGATGGGTTTTATCGACATGGGATTCCGAGGGGATCCATTTACATGGACAAGTAATCAGCTGGGATAAGATAATATTCTAGAGCGTTTGGACGGAGTCTTAGGCACTCAGCAATGGCGAAATTCGAATCCTCATGCAAGAGTTACTTATCTCCCTAGAATAGCTTCCGACCATGCCCCAAACTTGATGCAAACAAAAATGATCGATTGGAGGGGAACAAAAAACTACAAATTTGAGCATTTATGGCTCACTCACCCGCAACTTAAGCAAGTGGTGGATTCCGCTTGGACTCAGCAAAGTGATATAAAACCTTCAACGGATCTACAAGTGAAGTTTATCATAACCAATCAATCTCTTACTAAGTGGAATAAAGAAACGTTTGGCCATCTCCCCATAATGATAAAGAATCCAATAACACAAATAAAGATCGCACAACAAAAATGTGTTACAAGCCAAGGAAATGAGCAGAACTCCTGGTTATTAAGAGAAAGGGAGCTGAGAAATAACCATATGACTCTGCTCCAATGTCATGCAACCTACTGGCAACAAAGATCCAGAATTCAATGGCTCCAATCGGGCGACAAAAATACAACCTTCTTCCACACCAAGACAACCATTCACAGAGGATGCAACAATATTCAACAATTACAAGATCATTACAATAATTGGATAACTAACAAAGACGAAGTTATTCACCTCATTTTTGACCACTATATCGAGCAATATACAACAACACCCACAACGGTAGATGAAGATCTTTTCAGATCAATCACCCTAAGGCTGACACCCAGACAATGTGCAAAGCTGACCGAAGAAGTAACCAATGAAAATCAAACAAGCCCTCTTCTCTATAGATTCCGAGCGAGCTCCTAGTCTGGATGGCTATACCAGTAAGTTCTTTAAAACCTTCTTAGAAACCACCCATACCCAGCTAATATCTATGGTTCGTAGTTTTTTTAATTCCTTAAATATTCACCCCCTCATGAATCCACAAACCTCACACTAATATTAAAAGTAAAACACCCATCAAAACCATCACAATTTAGACCCATAGGCCTTTGCAACGTCACCTATAAAATCATTTCCAAAATACTAGTCAATCGTATCAAGCCACTTCTCCCATTCGTAATAAGCCTTTACCAAAGTGCTTTCGTCCCACAAAGATCAATTCATGACATAGCAATTTCCGGGGATATATTCCATTATATCAAAACCTCATCCCGTACCAAAGATCCAAAAATAGCCCTAAAGCTGGACATCCAAAAAGCTTATGATAGTTTGGATTGGGGCTTTATCAATACAACCTTCACAAAACTTTTTTCCCTCAAGTTTTGTGGACTATATCATGCTATGTGTCACAACAGTCACATACTCAGTAAATATCAACGACACTCTACATGGATACATAACACCAACAAGAGGCATAAGACAGGGAGACCCTCTATCTTCTTACATCTTTATAATTTTTACATAAATCTTATCCACAAATCTGGGAAACCTAGAAAACAAAAATCTAATTGGAGGCCTTCGTATATCTCAGAAAGCGCCGTCCATCTTGCACCTGATGTACGCGGACGACCTCCTTATTACGTTTAAAGCTTCCTCAGAAAGTAACAACCACCTCAAGAATCTTCTTCACTCTTATGATACTTTTGCAGGACAAATGATTAATACGTCCAAGTCCACTATTATTCACCATCTGAGACTGAACCAACGGGAAGTGGATAGTTTACATCAATTATTCGGAATGCTTACAACTTCAAACCCCCTTATATATTTAGGGGTCCAATTCAAACATGGAAGATCTTCTAGGCACATCTTCGAACCGCTGCTCCAAAGGCTAGCAATAAAGGCGAAAATATGGATGAAAAAATGCCTCACGCCTACAGGAAGGTTAGTATTCATCAATACCTCTCTCACACCTACCTCTAACCACCTTATGCAAACTCATATTCTTCCCAACCATATGCACAAACAAATAGACCGTATTACCAGATTTTTTTTTTTGGGACATGACTCCTCAATTAAAAAACTTCACCTCTTGGTTGGGATAAATTATCCAAACCAATCTCAGAAGGAGGGCTTGAAACTAGAAAAAGTAGTGATCATAACAAATCACTACTTATGAAAAGGGTTTGGAATTTGCATGATCATCCTGACTCCATCTGTGCCAAACTATATCAGGAGAAATATCTTAAGCATCAACCAATTTTTCAAAACTCCACTCCCACTCCCTTTTCTTCCAATGCTCAATGGAAACAATTACACTCACTCATACCCATCTTTCAAAACCTTATTTTTCATTCTATAGGAAACGGAGTAACAATCCCTATCCAGGCTAATTGGATCCCATATTTTCCCAACCTTGACCCGATAGAACGCTACCCTATCCAAACTGTAGCATATATCATTGATCCTTTAACTCACAACTGGATACATGATAAACTCAACAATCTACCACCACTTGCAAAGAAAAAATTTATAAACATTCACCTACTCCAAGATAGCCCTCGAGACAGGATCATCTGGCCATATTCAAAATCCGGAAAGTACACAACAACTTCAGGTTACAAATGCCTTTCCCAAGAAGTAACAAACCAACCCAATCAAAACCCCCTCCCACCATCCCATTTTTTGTGGACTTTACCATGTCCACCAAAAATACAATTTTTCTTGTGGAAAACAATCAATGAAGGTCTCCCAACCTTTTCCATCCTCTCTCACATTCGAATCACCAATTCTAACCTTTGTACCCAATGTAACACGGAACAAGAAACTGCGGTCCACTTTCTCCTACGCTGTCCAATAACAACCTTAGCCTGGAACACCCTTCTATCTCGCCTTTCGATTAATCAGCACGATAACAGTAACCTTCCGGATTCTATCTCTCCACAAACAACCATTAAAACAACCAGCCCCCACCACAACCATATCCTCCTTCTGTTTTCTCCTTTGGTCTCTATGGTTAGCCAGAAATGAGCGCATATTCCGACGATCACAACCAAATCCAGAGGGTATTGTTTTGAGAGAAATTACTCTACATCAGTAGTTCTCCTGGGCATTAGGCGCACTTCCACCGGTTACCCCTGGCGAACCTCCTACTACTAATTCATCAAACACCGGAACAAGAACAACAATCATATCAGTGGGCTGGACCACTCCTATATTGGATTAGATTAAAATCAACACAGATGGAGCAACAAGAGGACACCCGGGTGTAGCAGGAGCATGATTCATATGCAGGAACTCAGAGACAAGAATAGTTTTGGCGATGACACAACCGCTCGGAATCACAACCGCCTTATCATCCGAAACCTGGGCAATACTACCAGGATCCAGAAATACAACAACTAGAGAATGGCCAAAAGTCATCTTTGAAACGGACTCGGAAAACCTCCTGAGATTCCTAACAAATCCCACAGAACCGCCTTGGTATATTTCGGGCATGATTAAAGAGATAAAGCTTCGAATGTGTCAAAAGCCTCAATGCATTATCCAACATAACTATAGGGAGGGAAACTAAGAAGCTAATGCTCTCGCTAATCACACCGCAGATGCCACCCAGACAGGAAATTTGTCAACAAAAATATGGGACCAGACAATCCCAAGTTTTATTAACCAAGTTGTATTTAATGACTCTATGGATATCACTTATCTTTGTATAAATTATAATTGTGCTTCAAAAAAAGAAAGAAAATAAAAGTAATTTCCGTAAGTCAATCTTCAAACCTAATTATAACGGTGATTTGACAATTAATTTCCAATCTGATCAATTTAATGGAAGTGGTGGTGCGAGTTCATGTTAGTTATGGAAAATAATAAAATAAGTTCTATTTACTTAAATAAAAAAGAATTTTATAATATTTGATTTGTGTGATTGGGATAGGTATCAGGGAAAATGGGATGAGAAATACAGGTAAAACCCTTTGTGTTTGTTTTGAAACGTATGGTACGATTTTATCGTCGTTGTACGCGTGAAAGGAAAGGCTGAAGTCCGCTCCTATCTATCTAAAGGTGCCTTAAACACAATGATAGACGAAAATACCCTCCTTAAGGTTAGGGTTTTAAACGAAAAGGATTATAATGTAGGTAGAGAGAGTGAAAGGAGCTGAAGGAAACAGAATCAACTAGTTCTTCCGCCGTTCAGCCAAGATGGGTATGAGACCTATCTCTCTATGTCTCCGGGCAATCTCGAATGTCTTTGAATAATCATCCTTCCTTAAGTCTCATCAATCAATACTCGTCTTTGTTTATAATAGATTCTCCTTGTCTTTTCAACTTTCAGGTATCTCTCGAGATTCTATGCACAAGAGGCGCGCTACTGGAGGAAAGAAGAAGGCGTGGAGGAAGAAGCGAAAGTAAGCTTTCTTTACTTGTCTATATATTCATCTTCTTATCGATTTATACATGGTTAGAATGATACAGAGTTTAGTATGCGAGTTTATTGTTCTGCATAATACTCATTTATCTTTCTAATGCTGATCTCATATCGTAGACATAAATTCGATCTTTGACTGGATGTCATCTCAAAACCTAGATGTATACATCTAAGCTATGTATTTGAGATCGATTTGCTGGCTTAGTTTTATAAAGTTTTTAGTAAGCTGAGTTATTCGAGCAAAGGGTCTAATTTTTATTATTTTTTCATTTTTTTATTATCAGGTAATGAGTCCTGATTCTTTGTAAATTCTTGGTTCATGATTTGTACAATCAATGATGAATTATTGTCCTATTTCCTGATGTATATGTGATTATCATAGCAAATATCACCATCTTTCGACTGAGATTGTACACTTGAACTAGTTTTCTTTGCTTGGATTACATTAATTTATTTTAATTGTATAGTTTATTTTGGAAAAGGGTTTTGGTTAACTATAGTTAACTGCTAGTATTTTATTTCATAATTGCTTTATCAATCCTTTTCCTTGCAATAAACTATATAAATTGATATGGATGAACTTTGGTACAATATAATTTTATTTTCTTTGCCCAAGAGTCCTCCTCTATCATTACTGTCGCATATCCAGTAATTTTGTTTATCTTGAAAAAGTTCCAGTGATTACTGGGATTTTTGTAGCAGTAGATATGTGTCATAAAATATTTTGCTTATTTTCAATTTGCATTTAATTCAAATTGTTGTACTTGACCTCGCTGTTTTTGAATGTTCGGTCTATTCCTTATTTGATGAAGATATTTATAGAAAATAGCTTGTGATTCACAATATCTATGTACTCTTATCATAATTGTTATTGTTGGGATGTTCTTTTGATGTTCAATTTTGTTGGTTCTTCTAGGTACGAGCTCGGTCGTCAGCCCGCTAACACCAAGCTGTCGAACAACAAGACAGTTAGGAGAGTACGTGTTAGAGGAGGAAATGTAAAGTGGAGGGCACTCCGATTGGATACTGGAAATTACTCATGGGGAAGTGAAATCGTTACTCATAAGACCCGTATTCTTGACGTTGTTTACAATGCATCAAACAATGAGCTTGTCAGGACACAAACATTAGTGAAGAGCGCTATTGTTCAAGTTGATGCTGCTCCTTTCAAGCAATGGTACCTTCAGCACTATGGTCTTGACATCGGAAGGAAGAAGAAGACTGCTGCTGCCAAGAAGGAAACCACAGAGGTAATTTATCAACACTTACCGTCTTCTTATCTTTCTTTGAGTTATATATCATGAAATGCAATGTGCATCTAGCTTGTAATTTTTGTTCAGTATGATTAAATCTGTATTTTGGGCTTTTTTCCTTTGTAAGGTGTATCAATTACTAAGTTAAAAGACAATTGATTTTGTTATCTTTTCTATTTAAAATTTGCAGGAGGGAGATGTTGCTGCAGCAGAGGAAGCAAAGAAGAGTAACCATGTATTCAGGAAAATTGAGAAGCGTCAGGTGGATCATAAACTTGACCCTCATATTGAAGAGCAGTTTAGTGGAGGCAGACTATTGGCCTGCATTTCATCTCGCCCTGGACAATGTGGTAGAGCTGATGGGTAAGTTGCATTGAAGAAAACCCTAAAATACAATTTTTTTTGTTTTCCTAATTTCCTCATATAGGTAACTTGTTAACAAGTGCACTCATCTTATGGTTTGGGAATTTATTCAGGTACATCTTGGAAGGAAAGGAGCTTGAATTTTACATGAAGAAGTTACAAAAGAAGAAGGGCAAGGGTGCTGCTGCTTAAACAACCTGACAATCATTGCTTGTGGGAGGTTTTTAGCTTTTATGATGATAGTGCTTCTTAATTATCAAGATGATTATCCCTTTTGTGTTTCGTAGTATAAAGAGGAAGGATTAACAAACTTTTTTATTACTTGGTATATTTTCCAAATTTGTGCATGATTATCTTCGTTAGATGTAAGACAAATCTGGTATTTTTGTTTCCACTTTCTATCTACCCTTTAAAGCATAGATAACCAGTAACGGGGTGGAACCATTCCCTTCTCACGCCTTCCTTTTTCTTGGTATTGGGAAACCTTATGCTTCCATTTTTGCTTGTAGAAATTAACGATTACTCCTATTTTATTTTTATTGGGCTCTAGACTCTTTAGTTCTACCCCTCAAAACCTAGTACTAGAGGATCCAAATTTATACAATTTAAAACGAGTCAGTCCTTATGTGAAGGATTCAGTCCAAAATGTTTTTTTTTCATAATAAAAATATCCATCAACTAGATGTAATATACCTTTTCATAATTTAGTTTCTATTTCTTCATTTTTTTTTCTTACGTTTAAAGTTGAAACTAGAAACAACTTTTCTGGAAAATAAATCTTTCTTACGTTTAAAGTTGAAACTAGAAACAACTCTTCCGGAAAATAAATCCTAAAACCTAATCGCGTCTCAACAAAAATTTAATCCTCAAATCTGATAATTAAACAAACACATTTTGATCGATTCAACTTGAAGCCAAGATCGTCATCATCAGTACATTTTCTTGAAGATTAATTCGAAATGGAGGGCAATAGTTATTTTGTATGGCTGATACTTCATTTTCCAATTAATCCACATGCTCCTAATGTCTATTAGTTTAGGATATTGTTTTTTTTGTTATCAACTTGTTTTAAGTTGACATAGATGATCAGTGATTCATGTAGTATATGTATCTTGTTTTTTTTTGTTTGTATATGTCTATCTTAGATGTTTGACCTTAGTAGAGTTATTGGTGATGTAGATGGAAGGATGTAGTACTAGCACATCTCTTTCCACCACAGTGGATCCTGGAACTGGTCTCCCGTACCGGTAGATATAACTCCATGGTATTGCTAGGCATATGAACGAGATGTAATAGAAAAGTCTTATTAGTACAGTGAGAAGGGTTGAAGTTTACTTGGTAACGCATATGAACGAGATGCAATAGAAAAATACTATTCATCATTAGTAATATGTATGTCACAATATTGATTAACAAATATTATGACAATTTATCCCGTTTTGAGTTTAGGGCGATTTTAAAGTAAGATTATTTTGTTATTTAATTGTTGATGTGTACATAGTTGTACACATATTGATTCTTAATGAGTATATAGTTGTACACATGTTGATTTTTAATGTGCACATAGTTGTACACCTGTTGATCGTTAATATAAATAGTTGTACATCTGTTGATTATTAATGAGTGCACATGTTGATTATTGGATTTTCCATTGGGTGTTCTATGTTTAACATGATTTTGTCATTACATTGGTTGATCTTGATGTTTATCGTCTTGTTTTCTTTGAAAAGGTACCTCCAAAAGCTTGCAGTCATACCCAAGGTTGAAAGGTGGTTTCGAGGGAGGAGACAGTGACACTGATAAAAAAATTTATTGATGCGAGGAAGGAGTGTGGTGCAGACATTGTTATTATAGCATGAACGGATTTGCGTGAAGTTATCTTTGAGGAATCTTTATGGATATCGCTAACTTTTGCGGAGTTAACATTCTTTTATTGATAAACTTGCTTCGAGAGGAAGAAATGAAAGAGTTCAATGAGGATTGAGGTCTATCCTCTAGTATCGAAGAAGGTATATTCTTTTCCTATATAAAGTTCAAGTGATATTACTGTTCTTTATCTCTCTTTGTGCACATTTTCATTTGCATCAAAATCTCATTTGTTTCAAACAATGAACTTAAGCAAAATCACATGAGCAAAACGCTCTAACATTTTCACTTCTGACATTGCATATCTAGCAAACTCATATGCTTATTATTGTACACTGTACTCGTTCTTGGTGATTGTTAATGTGCATATAGTTGTATACATGTTGATTGTTAATGTTCTTGGAGATAAACTTGTACACATGAGTATACATGTTTTGGGTACACATGTGTACATAGTTGTGCACATGTTGATTATTACTGTGCACATAGTTGTGCACATGTTGATTCTTTTTGTTGTTTATCTTTAGAGAACCATAAGCTCAAAAAGGTAGAACGGCCAAACCTATCACAATGTTTGCGGAGGTTCATGGTTCAAATCCATATGAGTTTCCATGTTATGTTTATACAATATGGGAGGTGTGTACATACTGGTGCACCAGTGTAATTCCTATGAAATAAATTTTTTTATAGGTGGATATGGTTGATTTGTTCCATGTTTTGTAGGGTGTACATATTGGTGCACTAGTGTATCTTTCATGAAAAATAGGTTTGCGTGTGGGTATGAATGATCGATTTAATACATATTTTTTAGATATGTACATATTGGTGCACCTGTGTATTTGTCATAAAAAATAGGTCAGCGTGTGGGTATGAATGGTCGATTAATACATATTTTGCAGGTGTGTACATATTGGTGCACCTGTGTAATTCCCATGAAAAAAAGTAGGTTTGTGTTTATAAATAGTTGATTTTATGCATGTTTTGCAGGGGTGTACATATTGGTGCACCGGTGTAATTCCCATGAAAACTTAGGTGTGTGTGGTTATGAATGATCAATTTCATGCATGTTTTGCAGGTGTGTACAAATTGGTGCACATTGTAATTCCCATGAAAAAATACGTTTGTGTGTTGTTATAAATGACCGGTTTTATGCATGTTTTGCATGGGTGTACATATTTGTGTACCAGTGTAATTCCCATAAAAAATAGATTAGTGTGCGTGGTTACGAATATTCGATTTTATGCATGTTTTGTAGGGGTGTACATAATGGTGCACCAATGTAATTCCCATGAAAAAGTAGGTATGTGAGTGAGTATGAATGATCAATTTCATGCATGTCTTGTAGGTGAGTAAAACTTGTGCACTCGTGAAAAAATGACTGTATAAGCTTATGAAAATTTTATATATGTCTACTTTTTTGTACACATGAGATAACCATGAGAGAAAATTAAAAATTTTAAAAAATAAAAATTATGAGTACTCTTTTTGTAGATCTCAGAAAGAGCTTTCTGAATATATAAAGTTTACAAATTTTGGGTGAACGGTTTGAAAGATAAATTATTTTTAAATTATTTTTATATTATTTAAAATTGCTGACATCATCATGAATCACTTTGGACTAAATTGTAAATCAGGAAGGTTATTTGTGTACTTTCCATATTTCAAATAAATAAAAGACTGATTCGTACTCTCTCCGTTTCAAAATAAATGTCCACTCTGACTAAGTCAAATTATTAAGGAGACCGGAGTAATATCCAAAACTACCCATACTATTTACTAAAATTAAAAATAAGGGAAGATTGTATTCAAAAATACTTTTATTTTTAAAAGGAATAAAGTATAAGCAACAAAGATATCTGCACATTTGTATCCTAATTATACACATATTATTTAAGATTTAAACTGGGTAGCATTAAAAATAAGTTTATGAGTATAAAAGATCCAAGGGTATATTTGAAAGTTTATCAAGATAATATGACTATAAACAGAAGTTGGACACAATTTTAAAACTGATAAAAATAGAATAGAGGACATATAGTTGGAAACATAAGGAGTACTTAGTTGAATAGGTCAGAACTAACTAGTCTATTTGGATGTGATTTCAGACTGAACCGTTTACTTTCCTATTTGCCTAGTATAGGGTAGTGGAAAGGATCAACAATATCTGCACGCTGCACCATATAAAAGTGTGTTGAGAAATCAACTAACATCAAAGTTTGGGTTTTGTTTGTTTATACAATTGACAATACATCTCTTACTGCACCATATAAAAGTGTGTTGCAGAAATCAATTAACATCAAAGTTTGGGTTTTGTTTGTTTATACGATTGACAATACATCTCTTAGGCCTTGTTAACTTATTCACCTTAGGTATTCCAGTATTTTCCCTTGTTAACTCATTCACCTCACATATTCCAGGATTCTGATTTTGACGCATGATCTAGTTAGAATTTGTTGGGCATGCTATGAAACTGTTTCATGTCATTGCCTTGGGCAAACCTATATATAGAAACTATGAAACTAAGATACATAGGTATATTCTTCGATACCAAATTTATATATCTCTCTTTATTACTTTTTCCGTCTTTTTTATTAGTCTTCTATTATATTTTTGTCTGTCTTAAAATAGTCGTTAGCTTCTGTTTATAGTGATATTTTTTCATTAAACTATCAAATATACCCTTAATTTTTTTTTTATAATTATATATTTTTTTAATATAACTCAATCTAAAATCTTAAACCGTATCTCCGTAAATAAAGAAACAAATCCATTTAATATCTTTACTATTTATCTTCATTATTCTTAGAAAAATAATATTTATAACTACAAATGTTAGATTCTTTATGAAATATTTATATTACACATGTTTATTTTTATTTTTAGTAATAATGTAACATTTAATAAGGTTAGATTTGGATATTCCTCCAGTCTCCTTAATATTTTGACTTTGTCAAAGCGGACTAATAAAAAAAGACGGAGGGGGTATAAACTATAGATAAAATTAAGCAAAGGGCGATTTATGGTTTCTTAAATATTCCGTAGGTCAAAAATAAATAAATAAATAAAAATAATTTAAGGGAAAACTAATCAATTAAAACATTAAGAGACAAAAAAATAATCTATTAGTGACATGTTCAGCTCAAAAAACACGTGCATCAGACATGCTCTCTACAACGTTTTTAAATCACGAATTGAATCGTTTTTCATTTTTTACTTTTAAGAATCGAATCGCATGTTGAATCGTGAATCGAAGATTCATGATAAATCTCTAAATACACATGTACATATTGAAACTATAGTTTAATAAATTTTAATATATGTTATTAGTATTATAGATATGAAAAATGAAGAATACATAGCACAAATTTGTGCCCAATAGTGGTTGAGAACTAAGTTAGGTGGGCGCATATGACTTGAGTTCAAATCTTTTCCTCTCCAATTTTTTTTCTGTTAGTAAATTACACTTCGAAAGTACATTCATACTTGTCTGACTCATGAATCGGTGTGAATCGCACGAGTCAAAAGGTGAATCATAAGATTCACAGTAGATTCTATTCATAGTTGCGGTTCGTATCGCTTGTGTTGATGGTGGATTTTTGACAAGGGAGAAAATTATAATATTGCTTTTTACCAAGCTGCAGAAGCACATAATAAATATGCATAATTTCCTGACATAACATCAGAATTATGAATATTACCACTATCCTATATTTTGCAAGAAAATTGAGAAAGGATATTCAGCTCCTGGCTAAATTAGCCATGTAGCTCTTTCTGCATATATATGCACCATAGAAATTTCAGAGTTATACTCAACTAAATCCTCGTTATTTCACGTGCATCTGTGCGAACTACTTGTATAAAACAGAACACATGATTATACAAAATTGGGAACATTCAGAATAGAGGCTAAGCCATATCTGAACAAAAACACTAATTAGATGCATACCATATAATTGCAGAGTCGCATCAAGCATAATTTCAAGTTGCAAACTTCCACAGCTGAATCTCTTGAAAATATTCTGTATGCACCACATAAAAGTTAAGCGTAAAATGCTAACAATAAATCTCATACAATTGAGAAACTCTAAACATGCCATAAATATGACCAAGTCATTAATAAACATCAAAGCTAGTAGTGCATAGTCAAGAATCATGGCACTAGCAAGTGCTGACCTTGGCAAACCTTAGTCACACTCCCAACACCAATAAGTAGCACACATATGTGCGAAAAGGCCAGAAAATCTAAAAAGAAGCCAAAAAGCTGAAAAACTAATAAATCACGCGCCAAACAGGCCATATAAGTGCTAGCTCCAGCGTGAACGAGGTTAGCACGACCAATAGCGCTAGCTCCAGCGCTAACGAGGTTAGCCCGACCAACAACGCTAGCGGCGTGCTAGCTCCAGCGCCAACAAGTTAGCGCGGCCAGCGACGCTAGCGCTGTGCTAGCACCAACACTAAGCCTATACTAGCATTTCTTCCTCGATGACGCTATTGATAGCACTCCCCTTCTTTTGCGGCGCTAACCTTGCTAGGCCTTACTAGCAACACCATTTCCAGTGCGAGCACAATCTTGAGTCCATGACTCCACCAATTCCTACGAGAAATCAAATCATGTTACATGGGGGGTTATTCATGGGGATTTTGGTCTGGCAGTTATAACAACATGAGGCGTAACAACACCCCATGATCTGGAAGTTACAAAGTAGTGGTAAAACTGGAGCAATGGAGTAACGGTTTTCCGAAGATTCCAGGGCGGTTATACCATTATCCCCACGACTTCCACTTCTCCATATCTTCACCAACTCTACTACTTTACAAGGAATCTTGTGAACTCTCAAGTATTAGAAATAGGCTCCTTAGCCCATTTCAAAAATACAACAAGCTGGCAATTCTCATAAGCTCTGTGATTTTTTCTCAATAGTTCTACAATTCTACACACAATTCATCATACATATTTCCTTCAACTTTCTTTGTTTCCCTCCCCTAAGATCAACCCATTATTCTTCTTGTGACCGAAGCAGGGCAGAATGACTACTATCGTGGTTTAGGCTTGCCCTGTACGATTTTGATTTCCGAAAATAAAGACAGTACTTCTACAGTACATTGTTTTGACTAGAATAAATTTTTAGATATTAATAATTGGCGACCACAATGGGAGATCAATCTCTCGGTAACGAATCCAACTCTTCAACCATATGAAAACCAATTCTTCAATCACCAAACAAATGGTGGATCTTAGGTCAGGTTCAACAACCAATCCTAAATCAATTTTAAAAACCACTACTAACCCCGGCATCATTATTGGTGAAACTCCAGAGATCATTACTCAAAACACCACCACTAAAAACGCAAACACTCCTCTCCATACCACTGAAAGTGCCAAAAACAAAGAGCAGGCACCACCAACCATGGATGATATGATGAAGCGACATGGAACCTTGGATGAAACTCAAGTAGCTATAGCCACTACACAGAAGGAAGTTCTTACCTTTCTTAAGACTCTAACGGAGCAGTTATCGCCGGAGCAGCGTCATCGTCAAATGAAGAAAGCTAAGAACACAACTGCCGGCGGCGCCAACACGTCAAGAGATAATGCCCAAGCAGATGATGAAATATAGGTTATCACTGACCGTGTAGCAGAAAGGATTCAACAACAACAAAACTTTGTCACTCCTGAAGATTTGGAAAGGCTCATGTGAAATCGTGGAAAAGAAGATTCATCGTCATTTCATCAACACCAACCCCCAACTGAAATCGAGAGGGTTGCACCGCCGAGCGGATATTCGTCTCCTCCATTGTCATTGTACGATAGCACCGGGAATGCTCGAGAACACGTTTCTCGATTCTTGGAATCGTTAGGAGTGAATGAATATAACCAAGTATTGCGGCTCAACAAATTCTCCAAATCTGTCACGGGAAGAGCCTATACCTGGTACAACAATCTCTCCACAAACAACATCTCCAGTTGGTCTCAGATGGTCAATGTTTTTACAAAAAGTATTTCTTCGTCTCTGAAGAAATCACTCTGTTGGACCTGGGAAGAATGTTCTAGAGAAACAACGAGCACCCCAACAAATACGTAAAAAGGTTCAGAACACAAGCTCTCGACTGCCATGACCAGAATGTAACTGAACAACAATTGGTAGAGCTTTACATTAATGGTATGATTCCTATTTATCGCGCCTTATCTGAAATTTTTTACAATTTCAAACCTTCTCTGAGCTACATGAGGCCGCCAAAAGATCAGCAACGACCACTCCAGCCTTGTTGGAAAGGGAAAAGCCCACCATAGAAGAAAGCCATGAAAACACCCGTGGAAGTAGACGCCCGATAAATAAGCAACATTCTACCCAACACTCCATCAGTGTTGTTACTGAGGAAGGAGGCAAGAGGAAGGAAGCTTCTCAATCAAAGTTGCATACTAAGCGCACTGCATCAACTCCAGTAACAACCTCAGCATTAACTCAAGGACAAGGGCCAGCCGAGACTCAACGTGAGACACAACAAATCAAGACGGATCTAACAATTCCAAATTTTTCCTTTCCCATGGAGGAGGTCCTCGAACTGTTGGAATTATGGGTACAAAATGGATCCATCAATTTACCACCCGTGCGACATCCACCCACCGAAGAAGACATGTCAAATCCAAAATATTGTCATTTTCATAGATTTGTTAACCATCCCACCAGCGAATGCAATGGTTTAAGGCGTATTTTCAGAGAAAATATCGACTTAGGAGAGCTATGCTTGGGGACTGAAGGCGTCCACAAAGATCCCCTCCCCGTATGGAGCTTCACTCTCTTTGGGGACTCAGTCAACAAAACTGTCCAATCCATGATGAAACGCATATGTGAACTTCTTTACTTATCAAAGGCGCAACAAAAAAATATTTTTACTTCCCTCAATCGTGTTGTGTTGGGTAAGCGTCTACTTTTCGCCGAAAGTGATAATGCATATTCCAAGTCCGCCTCAGACGTGGTCATCTGACACAATGAGAAGCCTAGCTGGGGACTTCTCACACTTCTTGCCTCAAGGACACCGAGTTCGAGCAAACGCTAATCGATGCAGGCACCAATGTCAATATTATCACTATCAAGACTCTGAGAGATGCGGGAATTTCCAGGGGCAAAGCTACACGATCGCCGTTTGTAATCAAGAATTCTGAAGGAAAGTCCAGGAGTGCTTACAGCTACATCACTCTTGAGATGAAAATAGGTGATACCCGAACACATTCCAAGTTTCATATTGTCAAAGAGGATCCAAGTTATGAAATGCTTCTGGGAAGCACGTAGGTCCGTAGCAACAATATGGAAGCAAGTGTATCTCCTTTATCGACGCTAACACCTCCAAGACTTTCAAACAAACCGGAAAATCCTGAAGATTCCCTATCAGATGAATTTCTCCGCATAATGAATCTGGATGTGAAACAGTTACCAGAACATGACATGGCGTCATACGTTCGAAGGTTTCGCACACAAGTAAGCCACATCCAACCAACTCCTTTGCAACCAGCAATCCCACGTCCCATCAAAGCTTGGGGACTTGACCCGGATATCAACCCTACCTTGACTCGACGATGTAAATGGGAAGCTAATCCTTTTCAAAAGTTTTATCAAATGGGTATGGGCCATATCTACTGGAGATGGGAAAATTAATAACCCGGTTATTCAGAAGACATGTTATGAAGTTGAGGAGTCTGAACCCAATGCCCTCCATGTCGGAGATATGGTGAAGAAGATAATAGCCTCTCCTAAAGAAGAGCCGTATCTTATCACCGAAACCTTGATCAACGGTTACTACAAGCTTATCAATACTGACAAGCCAGAAGGGGTGGTCATACATGGCAAGTGGATGACAGCTCACAACGCTTAAAACATTCTACCACCATCTTGCTTTATTGTCCGAGGTGTCAAACTCACAAAAAAAATATATTCCTTACTTTTCTTACACTAACTAGTAGAATAATGATAAGCATGTTCGTCTTAAGGGAGAGTTGAGTTAAAGGTTTCAATAAATTTCTAAAAATAGAACTAATGCGAATCTACGAAAACAAGTAAAAGAATGCAAATATGAGGATGATATGATTAAGGATTCTTTCTCCACTAGTGAACATGAATACAAGTGAAATCTTCTTCAAAATACATTTACTAAAAACCCTAGACTAGTTATGAGTTCAACAAGTCTATTAAGACTCCAAGGTCACTTCGTAGAATAGGTTCTCTACTCGTTTCTAGCCAATCAAACCACTTTGAATAAGCTCTATAGTGTAACTTTATTGACCGGTATGCTCTATGAGTCTGGTTGATCCTAACCACATGTTCATAAGTTCGTCATGTTAACATAGGGTTATCTATCACACATCAAAATCCACAACATCCCATTGCAACATTGATGTTTTGCTACATTTGATTAAATCACCATAACAATTACGAATTACGGTTCAATGATTTAGCTTTAGAATTGCAAACAAGATAGTCAATTGGCCGTTTGAACACTCGCAAACAACTCTTGGTCATAAACACGGTAAAAGACAAACAATAAAACAATATTGAAAAGAAAGATTAACTTGAGTAAATCATATCACATAGTTTTGAAATATCCCTAATCAAATAATAATTAGCTAAAATAATGGAGTTCACAAAATTGAATATAAGAAATAATTGCAAACCCTAGATGTAAGAAATCTTCGCCGCACAAACGTACAAAAAAAGTAGAAGAGGTGAGAAGAGAACTAGGTGAAAACCTAGATATCTCTCCCTTTTATTGAAGTAACTCCCCTTTTATAGACTTTCTCTTGTAGAAACCCTTTTCCAATAAAATTCCACCTTCTAAATCCAAGTTGGATTCCAAACTGAATCTCAACTAATTCCAAAAACCCTTTTAAGCATAGCCCATCTATTTCCTAACCAAAACAGGTTCATACAAAGCCCACAGAGTTACTAAAGCCCAAAATAGATTCAAATCATTCAAATCGACCTCAAACAATTCCGGCAGTTCTTTGAGAATTTTATCAATCATTTTTTGTAATCCCTAATTTACCCTTGATTAGTTAGTTGTTAATTAATTAATTATCTAAAATAAAACTTAAGATTATTACTATAGTTAGCGTGTATGTTAGTTATAAAGAAATAGGTAGAGGAGGAGAAGAGGAATAAGAGGTGTAAAAAAAGTGAGATTTGGGAAGAGTTTATAGAAATGAGTGAATTTAATCAGAAATTTGATGTTGGGGACCTTCATCTCAACAAGTAGAAGAGTTTTACGTTGCCTTTGATAACGTTTCTCAATTGCAAGATTTTGTAGATAATCAAAATTTTATCTATGAGAAAACCCTAAATCAAGACATTTGTGAGCACGAAGGTTCAAGTGAAGAACCAACTCATGGAAATGAAGAATATGAAGATACAAATGCTTCAAATACTCAGGTATAGGTCCAAATTAGCTAGAAAGTGATTATTGAAGTTCGAATCGACATGGATTTTTGTGGAAAATATGGCTGTCGGCATTGTCGATGTTTAATAACAATGCCGATTGAGCTAAGCCATTCAAATTCTGTACAATATTGACAACAAGTATTCCCCAATGGATGTTTTGCTTGGAGATACAATCGACATGGTACTCATAATATGTACACTTTCGAATGACCCCAAAAACTTATCAGTATTTTGTATGGCTTTTCAGCATAGTCGAAGAGATCTTAATATGCCGACTGAGTCCAATAGTATTCCCAAATTCTTGGCTTCACAGTCAACATAATAATATGGAAAAATAACTATGCCGACTGTCATTAAAAAATGGCCAGTGTTTTTCTGAGCTTAGTCGGCTTTGAAGATGTCTATGTCTACAATGACGACCAAGACCATTTAAAAATATAAACCTTTACCAGCTGGCATTGTTGTTAAGTTATCGAACATGCCGACTGAAGTAACTTTTGTAGTAAGTCCATTGAGTGTAACTCTTTATACAATGCCGATTGAGTACTTGGATATATTTTTTCCCTAAAAATATTCTTTGCCGGTATTGCTTCAAGTTATCGAGCATACCGACTGTGAATCTTCTTTACTTTATTTCGACTAAGTTACTTGTTTTTTGTGGTTAGATCGTACTTGGCACCGATGCTGATACTAAACCTTTACGAGAGTTGGGTCTGGATACTTCCGAGTACTATGCGAATGATTTGGTAAGTTACGAAATAATTTCGCAAGTATGTATCGACATTTGTTACTAGACATATAACTTGTTATGTTTATGTGTAATGTAGGAATTCACAAGTAAAGATGATGCAATTAAGTGGGCTATAGATACAACTCTCAAGAATAAGTGTGTTCTATTCAGAAACAATCAAGGAAAATTAACTTGGTTTGAGATGGCTTGTGAAAGAGGTGGGTCGTACATTAGCCACAAGAAAAAAGGATATGTGTTCCAAAGAAGACTAAAAGAGTATACAAGACTATAACGAGAAAGGATGGATGCCCCTTCAAGCTTGTATTTAATTTGAAAGGAAATGCATGGAAGAGTAAATTGATGTGCAGTTGACATAACCATCCGGATCCAATGACCTTTGTTGGCCACTCCGTAGTTGCAAAGTTGAAACCCGATCAATTCAAGGAAGTAGGGAGGTTGACTAAAACACGCACCACACCTAGTCAAATCCTCAACGGTATCAAGGCGAAGGATAAAACTAATATGTCTTCTTTAAGTACTATTTACCGTGCAAACGAAACTATATAAAAAGGCGGCAATGACAAGGAAGGTCCGTTGTACAAGAATTTCTAAAGTTATCCGCTGATTTCAACTACACGCAAAAGTTGAAGATGGGGCCGGATGGTAAAGTCCTTCAAATATTCATTGCACAACCGTTGATGGCACAATTGTATCAATCATTCTTTCCGGTTCTCATGATGGACTACACCTACAAGACAAACAAATATCATATGCGTTGTTCAACATCGTGGGTCATACATCGGATGATGTAACATTCATGTTGGTTTGGTATTTTATGAGAGACGAGCAGGATCATAACTACATATAGGCCTTACAACATTTGAAGTTACTCTTTCATGGCAATGATCTTCCAAGGGTTATAATAACTGATAATGAACAAGCATTAGTGACCGTGATTTCAGATGTTTTCCCGGATGAACAAAATTTTCTTTGTACATTCCATATAGTGAACAATGTGAAAAAGAATTGTCATGCGGTTATTAAACCACCAAAGAAGTATATTAAGAAGTCCAAGAAAGAAGAAGATGATGAAGAAGTTTGATTAAGCCAACTATCACCCGAGGAACAAGAGAAAGAGATAAGAGAACTAAAGAGATTGTGGACAAAGAACACAAACAAAATTATCTCAAATGGTTGAGTTTTCTAGGCGACTGGGATGCCTTGGTTTGGTCCATCACCAAGGTTAGATATGAAGAGAAGTTGAATACGTTTATTGCTCATTGGAACGATAAGTATCCAAGTGTGGTAAAATATTGCAGGACCCAATGGTTAGATCCTTACAAAGAGAAATTTGTGTGCCCATGGATCAACCGATATAAATAATATGGCAATGAAGCCACTAGTATTGCGAAGTCTACTCACGACCAATTGAAAAAAATCTTAGATTCAAATCAAGGAAATGTTATTACGGTGACTGAGGCAATGAAATAGTATTTCAAGAATGATATCGATAGAATTAAGAAAGCATTTGAAAAAATCTCAATGGAGAGAATAACAGTACATTTGAAGGATGGAAAGTTGCTCCAGGGAATATAGTACAATGTGTCACATTAGCGATATTGTTTATGATGAGAGAATTAAATTGGGAAAGAGAACATGGCCAACCGGATGATGTGTGTGCCTGTCCTACGATGTCGTCTTTGGATCTTCCATGTCGTCATATACTTGTGAAATATGATGATGTGATACCTATTGAGGCTATTGATCCATTTCGGCAATGACTTTCTTTCACCCCTCCTCATACAGAAAATGGCGGAGAAAATGTATGAGATACTTTGGAAGCCCAATTTTTTTTCAACACTTACGCAGGTGGAAACTCGAATGAAAGACACATTTTGTTGAGCCAAATGAGGCGATTGAATCACCCATACACAATAGACGTTGAGGAATTAATAAAAGGAAAGCCTATTAGTAGACCACCGACCAAATTGGCTAGGAAAAAAGAGAGGGAAATTTTGAAACAAGCAAGTCAACGTGAGACGAAGCGTGAGGATAGTAAGAAAAGAGGTTCATGTGCTTTTGATATATCCGAAGCGAGGTATGATGAAGAACTGGCTCCTCCGAAAAGAGGAAGGCCGAAGAAGGAAGCTAGTACATAAACTCCACAACATGAAGATGATAATTCCCAAGTTATTCTCAATGTTGATGAGACACGGGATCCAAAGAAAAGAGGAAGGCCGAAGAAGGAGGCTAGTACATCAACTCCACAACATCAAGATGAGAATTCCCAAGCTATTCCTAATATTGATGAGACACCGGCTCCAAAGAAGAGAGGAAGGCCGAAGAAGGAGGCTAGTACATCAACTACACAACATCAAGATGAGAATTCCCAATCTATTCTCAATGTTGATGAGACACCGGCTCCAAAGAAAAGAAGAAGGCCAAATAAGGAGGCTAGTATATCAACTCTGCAACAACAAGATAACAATTCACAAGCTACTCCCAACGTTGATGAACAACCGGCTCCAAAGAAGAGAGGTAGGCCGAAGAAGGAGGATACTACAATAACTCCACAATAACAAGATCATAATTCCCAAGATATTCCCAATATTGAGGAAGCATCGGTTCCTCCCAAGAGAGAAAGTACATTGAAGGAAGTGTCTCCAAAAATTACCGCAGATGGTATGGAGATAATAAGGAAAACAAGAGGTAATATGAAAACCCCAAGAGATCCGAAAACCGGTAAACCAAAGCGAACTTGTCATACCATAATAGAAGAGTATATGAGGCAACTTCCCAAGATTATTCGTGAATATGTTATATCAACGGACGATGGAGATGGAGATGGAAATTATGGTTATCATGTTGTGAGCGAGCAATTAGGATACTTACAATCGGCGGATACATTAGGGATGCCACAATGCCAATATGCGTATGGCCGCAACAATAATCAAAAGGAAGAGTTTTTATGAAGCAACGGTGGACAATGAACAAAAATTCAATGATTTACATACTCGTGTACTAGGGCCAAAGGAACCTATGAACTTCCTTTCGTCGTCTTATTGGATGAAAATACTAGTGTGTGGGCATCTCATAATGGATTAATTTAACTATGTGGTTCATTATTTTATGCATGGGACGGGAAGTATGTTTACACTCAAATTTCAGGTGTGTGATGGGTCGTTGAAGAAAAAAAGAATTGTCATGGCGTTCGTGAACCAGAACCATTTTATCGGTCTCAAGTTAAAGGAAAATTGTCCGCTACCACCGCTTTGTGCGTATAATAAAATACCGAAAGGAATCCCCAATCACTCTAATAGTTGGATGACAAAGTACGAGGAAAATTGCCAATTATGGGATGCTTTAAGTTTATTTGTGAAGCGACCTACGATAATAATTGAAATGTTCTACACGAAGGTTCACAATTAGGACTTATCATGAAATGGTTTTTTAGGTTGTCATTTATATTCTCTATTTTAAACTATGGATGAATCACGCTCGATGAATAAAATGGTTTTAGTTCAATGAATGGATTGAAGTTCTGTATCATGAATGGTTTTTAGATTTGTGTCATGGTGGTCTTAAATTGTAAGAAATAGTCGGCATTGTTTTTCCTAGAAAACTATCAGTCAGCATATATTTAACATGTTCCATGCATGCCGACTATAGCCTTGTAGTGAAATGGCTGTTACATAAGGCTAAGTCGGCATTGTTGAAATTTTTAAAAGAAACGCCGAAAAATTATCGGTATATCGTTAGTAGTAAAAAATAATACCGACTCATGTCCAAAGGAAATATAATAGTATATATTCTTTGCCGGACACAATCCATGTCGACAAATATGTCGTATTTGAATTGATAAAAAATGAGCATGCCGACTTTAGATGAAAAGAATACATAAAAAAGTATATGAAGCTTACAATGCCGACCGATAAGTCAACCATGCCGATAAAATTGTCGGCATTGAATTGATAAAATTTACTATGCCGACTGTTTCATAAAATATTACAGAAAAAAGTAACTATGTCAAAATTATAAGTATGTGAACATTATAATGCCGATAGAGGAGTCGACAATGCCGACGGTAGAATATACTATACCGACTCATTAACAATTTAAACCTTTTCCATTACTCAACTTAATTAAATACCCACATTACAAGAATATTACATAATCAATCCGTATTACAACAACCTATCAAACACATTACAAATTATTCTTTTTCTCGGTGCGAGACTCAACTATTTTGGCAGCTTCGAAATGATAAAACGGCTCTCCTCTCCATTTGGTATATGCAGCCTGTGCCGTAAACCTGTCCCCTTTGTGCCTAGTAAGAAACTCGTTGTACTTATAGCACAATCTATTAACATGAATTGTCCTTGAAGAAACATAGTCTTGCCCAAATTAAAAGCGTGGTTTCCTGTACTTACCGCCCAACTTGGGAACAAAAGGTTTCCTTGATTCCAAAATATACGCTCATCCCGATCTTCTTCGGGAAGATCCATGACGATGTAAAAAATTCCTAACCCACTCCGTCTCTTTCTCAACAGACTTTAAACTTTCCCTTAGTTGGAATTGGTTTTCATCTTGTTTCTTCAGTACCTCTTTTTCCATGGCAATAATTGGTTAGCTTCTTTTGCGTATCTTTTCTTCCATATTACTAATTGATTTGATAGTTGATGATGATGAAATAGTTCGTTTGTATCTTCGGAGTATCTCTTTAGTTGAGTTGGTAGTTGATGATGGACTTGCCATTGCAAAAGAGTTTTACTTTGAGTATAATACTAAGGTTTTCAAATGAATATAACATGTTGTTAGCATCTTTATATAGAAAAGGCCCCCAACGACTACTTAGTTGGGAATCAAAACTAGCTGCTGTGTCTAGTTGGATAATTTTTTTCATAAAAAAATGGTCGTTGGCTCTTTAATTCTATCAAGATGTTGGGTAAATAACTCGATACTAAGTCGACATTGCTATATAATCCCCTATTCCATACCGACTGGGTATGATTCAATATCAGAATATTTGGCTATTTAGTCGGCATACAAATAATGAGAAACATGAGTGCCAACTAACTCATATGTTCCTAGTCAGCATGAAACTTAAGTTTTCGATCATGCCAACAGTTAAATATAATAAATTTCTAAATGGGATTTTTACTTTGTCGGCATTGTTCTAAAAAGGTTTGGAGGATTCCGACTGTGAGCTATTATGTTTTATTAATAAGATTTTCAAAATGTATCATAAAGGATACATGTTTTCATTGAATGAAAAGACATTACAAATAAGCAAAAGATATTACAATGAAAGAAAAAGGCATAACAAAGAAAAAGAAATAACAAAGAAGCAAAAGACGTTACAATGAAAGAAAAAGACATAACAAACATTACATTTAAAGTTCCACTTGAAGAGTTAACATATAACGAAATACGTGTCCTTTTCTTGCAGCAGTTGATAGCATTCACGATGGCTGAATCTTTTGCCATTTTCTTTCTTGTGTTCGTCAAGAGCAAGATCCCAATATAGTTGAAGATGGTAATTTTTTGACAAGGGATAGGATTATAAAATTACCCTCTGCCAAGCAGCAGAAATATAAGGATATGTGCGTATTTATGCGCATATGCTTAACTCTATAACAAAATATGGAATACTGTATCTCTACTTATATTCCACAAGCGAATCAAGAATATAAATTCTCTTCAAATATTCTAAACTGGACTTGCAGCTTCCTCAATACTCACTATACTCATTCCATATCAAGCTAGTCTATAGTCGCATAAATTCCACGGCTGAATTCCTTGAACTTGCCTTGAATAAACATCGATGTTCCAACAACATCTATCAAATACGGGAATAACTGATGCTTAAACCCCAAAATACACTCAAGCTTAACGCTTCGTTCGTAATGAACTCGTATCAAATTGATCTTCTGAGCTCAAATATGCAACTCTAGCACTTTGCTTAAAGATAAGCCACGAATTATACGCCACTCCTCTTGGACGCGCCACAAACAAGAAGCAATGCCTCAAAAGATGCATTGAGCCTCCGAGCTAGGCTAACTCTAGTCTTTTCTCTTATCAGCACCAAGTTAGCACCAACTATTTGGCTTAGCACCACATTGGCACTAGTTAGCCACCATAGCGTTAAAAGCGCTAACCCTAGCGCTTGAGAAGCACCAGCTAACCTAACATGGTCTCAGCTAACATATCTTAGCCTGATGACCCTTAGATAGTGCGTCACTACCTTATCACCTTAATCTTAGCGCTAAAAGTGCTAACTGATAAGTGCATAATTTATATATTTTAAGTATCATTTCCTTATACTTATTTGCTATATTTTGTGTGAACTACTGTGTATTATTATTACTTTTGTAGTTTATGTGTTTTATTAGGTTACATCTCTGAAACAAGTGAAATGGAGCTTTACAAGAGAAGAATTGCAAAGACCCAGTGGAACTCAGTCTATTCCAGGATTTCTACCCTCCATCTTGTAGAAAATTGCATTATGAAGCCAACGACGAAGAACGAGGTCTTCGTATGAGAAATTTATGAGCGAAACGAGTTCTAAGGGATGCCAATGGCTTTTGAATAAAACTACAACACCCAGCTATGTTGATAAGGGCTGCCACCTTCTTCCTCCCAACTCGAACAGAGAATTCCTGTTGAAGTTGATGGATGATTAATTCGGTGATGGACTGCCAGAGATGACGGTGATGGTTTGAGGGACGAACTGTGATGGTTTGATAGCTTAGTTTGAAGAACCTGAGAAGGACTCGAGCTGCAGGAACATGATGGAAATGATGCTGTGATTGAAGCCTGTAGTGTTGCTGAAGCCATGGAATGGAGAATGGTTCCTATGGTGATGGAGATACTGGCAGTTGGGAGTCGAAGTGATGGCAGGAAGTTGGAATTGACGGTAGTGAATCGTCTGTGTTGGTAAGTGATGGATGATGGAAGAGCTCGAGCCTTGGAGTTGGCAGTATGAAGTTAATGGTGGAGATGAGTCTGTAATGGAGATAATGGACAACAAAGAAAAGAGGCTCGAGTCTGTGGTTTTGGTTAATGGTAGTTGATTGACTTCATGGCAGAGAATGAGATGTTGCTCGGGTGGCTGTGAGGGCTGTTGCTGGCTACAAAGTGAAAGAAAATATTGAATGTTAGATGATGGTATGAAGCTGTTGGTGGTGAACTCGTCCTGGAATGGTGAAGACGGAAGTCAACAAGGGTGATAATGGTTGAGAATGTTGATCACAAGGAAGAATGTAAAATTTCTTCTTGGGTCTGAATCATAGGGTGTTAGTCCGGTTTCCTTTAGGAGTTGCTGAGTTCGAAGAAAGGAAAAAAAACAACAGAGAAAAAAAAAGAGAAGTCAGGGAAGAGTTTTTGAAGACAAAAAAACTTGATCGACAATCCAGGTGAGGCTGAGATGGCGTGGCGCTGGCATGAGAAAATAATTGATCCGTGTTTCACACGAAAAGTGTAGTTGGTCGGTGAGTAAACTTCTCTATAATGAGAATAAATTTGCACAAGGACTTTTGGGAGGATATATATAACCTTATACAGAAAAATTCCTGGACGTACATACCTCCGGACACAGACAGAAGGCTAGAGAAATAGACAAACATGAAACATAAACAATTTGGGAGAAGCGTGAACAGAGTCTACGAAGGGTTAGTTTGAGTTTTTTTTCTTAATTACTTCTTTATGGCTTTTGAGAAATCCATGTTGGGCTAATTCTCTTTGTTAGGGCGAAAGGATGAACTTGTAGAGATGGTTTTCTTTGTGTTTCACAACTAGGGTTTTCAATTATATGAACTTAATATTAATGTTTTGTCTCTCTCTCAATGTTTTACCTTCTTGATGATTTTTTCATGTTCTATGACACGTATAGTTCATTGTTTGATTAGTAGAAGGACTCGTTGAAACCTTGTATGAAACCGTTTTATGAAAATTCCTTGACTCTTTATGCACGTATACTTAGTACTTCGAAATTCTACCTTAGGTTGAGAACAAACAATTCTTTTTAAAAATTATTTCTTCGATTCTTAAAAAAAAATCTTCCGTGCATTAGTAGCTAGATTTGCTATTTTACATGAGTGAAATCGAGACCCTTTCTGACGAACGCAATTAAACCCTAATCTACAACGGATTCCCGGAACCTTAACGTTTTCCTCTTACTGTTTTCCAACTTTACTAAATAGTTTTAATTCACTCGTTAATTTAATTCTTTATAAATAAAACCTAAAAAAATATTTTAATACAAACTCCTCGTGGTAACGGATCGTATTTTCTCTTGTCTACATCTTTCCACACTGTGCGCTTGCGGTAAAACAAAGGTTTTTCGACGTATCACTAACCCTAACCCTAACACTACCTGACGCGTCCCCGAGTAACGACTAAAACCTGATGCGTCCCAGCAGCCTAGCGCGTTCTTGCCTACCTAGTGCGTCCTAGCCATCCTAGTGCATCCTAGCATCCTAGCGCATCCCAGCCAGCATGATGCATCCTTATCTCCTAGCGCTGATGCACCCTTTCCTGCAACGCTCCTGACTTAGCGCCCTTGGCCAATGCGTCACTATCTCTAGCATGTCTCTAGCTCCAGCTGATGCGCTTCCATGCCTAACACATCCATACTTAGCATCTACGGCTTAACGCATCCGTGGTTATAAGCGCATTGGCACTGGCAATTTAGTGCTAACTATATTTGACCTAGTTGAAGTCCTAACTTCAAACCTTCTTGACACTAGCTTCCTAGTCTTAACATAATTGATATTTGCTAGAAGCTATGTATGTTGGCCTTACTCCTGAGACGTTAGCACATTAGCCTTTTATATTAAAAGAGCTAGCACATCACCATTTGTGCTAAGTAACTAGTATTAACTTTGCTAGCGAATTCCCTAAAAATACGCCCTTCTTATAAATGGATGGTTACAGAGCAGTTGAGAGGATGAGGAGTAGTGTTCAGACAGGTCTTCCCTACTTTCCGGACACGACCCCACTACAATCTCCACAATCATCACTTCTCCACATATCCCTAACTTCCACCACTTATGAGAAATCAATGTGTCTCCTTTGAACTATAAATCGATGGTTCTCATCTATTCGAAAAAGACAACGAGACATAAGAAACTAAACATAGAGAATTAGCGATTTATCTTAGATAATCCTTTCTTCTTCACACACTACTTACCACACTGATACTTCTCAACCTTCTTTGCTTCCCTCCCCTAAGACCTACCTAATATTTTTCACCTTTGTGATTGAAGCAGGGCGTGAACGAATATTTTTTGGTTTAGGCTCGTCCTGTTCGATTTTGATCTCTCGAACCTACTTGAAAGTATGATTTTACTGTACATTTGTTTTTAACCTAAAATAATTGGCGACCACAGTGGGAGTTCAATCTCTCAATTACAAAACCCAATTTTCAGTTATTCAAGATGGTGGATCTTAGGTCTGGAGCGGTTAAAACTCCTATAGTCGGTTCAGGTAGCACTGGTGGTGGTGATTCTCAAAACACACCTGTTACTATTGAACCTCGTACTAATACTACTACTTTTCCTCCTCTTGGTGACAAGACCGCTGAAGACACCGATAATACTCAAACTCCGCTCAACATAGATGATCTGATGAAGAGACTGGAAGTCCTTGCCAGAACACAGGTGGACATGGCTACCCCTCAGAAATAATTAATGGCTTACCTCAAGACTCTAACAGAGCAACTCTTCTTGGAACAACGCTATCGCCTGACGGAGCAAACCAGGACCAACCTCACAACAACTAATGATGCTGGGACGTCAAAGAATCAAAAGAACGATGAAGTTCATATCATTCCTGATTGCCTGCCACAAAGGAACCAACATAACAATTTTGACACCCGTGAAGATTTGGAGAGACGCCTATGAAATCATGGCAAGGAAGACTCGTCGTCGGTCCATTAACACCAACCTCCCTACCCGCCTGAAATTCAAGGGATTCCCATGCCAGGAGGCTACTCGTCTCCTACTTTCTCATTATACGATGGAACCAAGCACCAATAAAGAGCGTGTCGGCTTATATCAACAGATTCCGCACCCAAGTAGCCCTTACTCAATTTGCTTTATTGTCATTGGATCGTCCTCATATGCCAACATACTGGGGACTAGACCTTTCTAGAAACAAAAATTATGATATAGCATGTCATTATGAATGGGTGGCTGCTCCATCTCAATACTTCAACAGATGGGCAGAGATCACTCTCGCCTTTTGTGAACCACCAGAATTTCTCAAAGATATTTTCTCTCGTATATGATCCGAGAGAAATTGGAGAAGAGGTTCATCCATATGGAAAAAATATTTACAAAGCCAGAACAGTCAAGACGAATACTTCCGAGTAGGGTACTTGGTTTTCAAAGCATTAAGACACCGTCATTCCTCTAACTGAGAAGGATCATACAGAATATCACGGGCTACTATTGGCGACTACTATATGTTGATCACTACAGAAGGTGAACCTGTCATGACAGCTATTCACGACAAATGGCTCAAGGAGTTTAACTGAATATCTTATTGTAGATGGTGAGTTTGACAAGGGCTAGAATTATAAAATCGCCATTCTGCCTAATACTTATGCGCAGACTTTTGACTTCACATCAAAATAAAAAATACTGTATTCCTACTTATATTCCACATGCGAATTGAGGATACAGTCTTTACAAAAGGCTACAAGTATTCAATACTGACACTGTAGTCTATAATCTCTAACATAATAAGTCTCAAGCTCCTAGATGGTTTTCCCACTAGTATAGAGCAACTTGAGTCCTCTCTAAACAACTACAAACATTCTAAACTGGCCTCACAGCCTCCTCAATACCTACAATATTTACGCCATATCGAACTAGTCTCAAGTCGCATAAAATTCAACGACTGAATTCCTTGAACTTGTCTCGAGTGCACATCGATGTTGTGGTAACATGTATCAAATTCGGGTCTAATGCTTAAACCCCAAAACATACTCTAGCTTAACGTTTCGTCCACAATGAACTCCTACCAAATTGCTTTTCTGAGCTTAAATATGCTATTATAACACTTTGCTTAAATATAATCCACAAATTATGCGCCAATCCTCTCGGACGAGCCACAATCAAGAAGCAATGCCTCAAAAAGACACATTAATCCTCTGAGCTAAGCTAACCCTAGCCTTTTCTCCTATCAGCACCAAGTTAGCACAAGCTATTTGGCTTAGTACCACATCGGCGCTAGTTCGCCACCCTAGCGCTAAAAGCGCTAACTCCTTTTAGCCAAACATATCTTAGCTTGGAACATCCCCAGGAAAGCCTCCATGGTGCTAGCATCTCAGATAGTAATGACCATGTCCTTAGCACTATATGCGCTAACCCTAGCACCAAAAGCACAAACAACTATGGCTAATGCATCTCAGCCTAGCTTAGCGCCCTTGACCGTAGCGTTCCAGGTCTGATGCGTCCCTAGCTTAATGTCCATGCCTGACGCGCCACAAGCCTAGCGCGTCCCATGATTGGCGTGTCCCTTGGATGATGCGCTTCCTACCTTGGCTGTAGCGTCCTATGCTCCAGCGCGTTACATGCTTGGCGCATCTCAAGCCTGGCAGGTCCTTAAGCCTGGAAGGTCTCCATGGCTGGCAGGTCCCTAAACCTGGTAGATGCCTTATCCTGGAAGGTCCCACATCGTGGAAAGTCTCCATGTCTGGCAGGACCCTAAGCCTGTCAGGTCTCCATGGCTGGTAGGTCCTTAAAACTGGCAGGTCCCTAAGACTGGCCGGTTTCTAAGCCTGGCAGGTCTCCATGGCTGGCAGGTCCCTAAGCCTAGCGCGTCTCCATAGCTAGCGCCTCTTTACTAGCACATTCCGGCTAGCACTCTCCTTGGCCTAGCGCGTCCGTGGCCTTAACGTCCATAGCTTTAGCGTGCGCGGCCTTAGCATCTTCTTTGGTGCAAATATCTCTTTGAGTTTGGCACAAGTACTTCCTTGACTTTGGCGCAAGTACTTCCCTCAGAAATACACCCTTCTTTTCAATATTGGTCTAATACCAAATCTTATATGGTTTTCTAATAGGTCTTCTTGCTTAAGAAGCCGTCTACAATATTTGGCCTCAAATGTATCTAAAACTTATGCTAAGTTCTGAGCTAATAATTAGCAATTAAATGTGCCATTTTACTCCCAAGAAAGTACATGACCACTGAACTTCCCAAACTCGACACTAATCAGTTTGATCATCAATCCAGTGAGTTGCACAACTGGCCTCACTGACTTAGCAAGTCATTTGAATTGACTTGACTTAATGAAAACAGTAATGGCTTATGACTCCACTATTTCCACGAGATATCAAATACAACGCAAGGGGGGATTCTCATTGGGGTATTGGTCTGGCGGTCTACATCAATCGTGCGTTATAGTAACACATCCACGAACAAGAAGGTAATAAGTAGTGGGACGGTTACAGAGCAGTTGAGAGGATAAGGAGTAATGGTGTGACAGGTCCTCCTTACTTTCCATACACGACCCCACTACAATCTCCACAATCATCACTTCTCCACCTCTTCCTGACCTTCACCACTTACGAGAAACCAATGTGTCTCCTTTGAACAATAAATAGATGATTCTCATCTATTCGAAACAAGAACAAGACAATCAAACATGAGAAAGTAAACATACAAAATTGGCGATTCATCTCAGAGATAATCCTTTCTTCTTCACACACTACCTATCACACTAATATTTCCAAACCTTCTTTGTTTCCCTCCCCTAAGACCTACCCTATCTTCTCCACTTTTGTGATTGAAGCAAGACGTGAACGACCATTTTTTGGTTTAGTCTCGTCCTATTTGATTTTGATCTCTCGGACCTACTTGAAAGTACGATTTTACCTATTAGTACCTAAAAATTACTTCTAAGAAAAACAACGTACTGTTGAAGTACTTTCTGTTAGATTTGGAAATCAAAATCATACAAGACAAGCCTAAACCACGATAGTATCCGTTCGGTATTGCTTCGGTCGCAAGGAGAGAAAATGGGTTGGTCTTAGGGGAGGGAAGCAAAGAAAGTTGAAGGAAATAAGTGGGATGAATTGTGTGTATAGATGTGGAACTATTGAGAATAACAGAACTTGTAAAGAATGGTAAGCTTGTTCTGTTTCATTTTCCTATTCCATTCATTGACCAAATGCTTGAGAGGTTAGCCGGACATATGTATTATTGTTTCTTAGATAGTTATTCCGGTTATAACCAAATCCTTATTGCCCCTGAAGACCAAGAGAAAACCACATTTACTTGTCCCTTTGTTACATTTGCATATAGACGCATGCCTTTTGGGTTGTGTAATGCACCCCTACTTTTTAGCGTTGTATGTTGAGCATATTTTCAGACATGGTAGAGAGGTTTATTGAAGTTTTTAATAGATGATTTTTCTGTTTTCGGGTCGTCTTTCGATGAATGTCTCAATCATCCCACTCTTGTATTAGTGAGATGCAAGGAGAATAATCTGGTATTGAATTGGGAGAAATATAAATTTATGGTTCATTATGGAATTGTACTAGGTCACATTATTTCTTCCAGGGGAATAGAAGTAGACAAAGCTAAAGTTGATTTGATTTCTAAGTTGAAACCCCCACGCACGGCTACGGAAGTTAGATCATTCTTAGGCCATACAGATTTTTATCGTCTTTTTATTAAAGATTTCAGTAAGATCTCACGCCCTTTATGCAACCTTCTTGGTAAGGACGTCACTTTTGTCTTTGATGAAACTTGTATTACAGCTTTTGAGAAGATGAAATCGTTGTTAACTTCTGCTCCTATTATACAACCGCGTGATTGGAGTCTTCATTTGAGATTATGTGTGATGCCTTTAATTATGCAGTTGGAGCTGTTTTAGGACAACGTAAGAATAAATCACAACATGTCATTTAATATGCTAGTAATACCTTGAATGATGCACAATTAAATTACTCTACAACTGAGAAAGAACTTTTGTTGATTGTGTTTGCCTTAGAGAAATTCAGAGCTTACCTTTTAGGGTCTAAGATTATTATATTCTCTGATCATGCTTCCTTGAAATACCTTCTATCTAAGAAGGATGCTAAACCTAGGTTAATTAGATGGATATTATTGCTACCGGAATTTGATTTAGATATTCGGGACAAGAAGGGTTCCGAGAACGTAGTAGCAGATCACCTTTCTAGGATCGTTTTAGAGTCTTTTGATGATGTCTTGCATGTGCGTGGAACATTCCATGATGAACAATTGTTTGCTATTTATAACTTGCCTTGGTATGCTGATACTGTTAATTATCTTACTATTGGTCAATTACTTGAAGATTGGTCGAAACAAGATAAAACCAAGTTTTTAGCTGAAGTTAAGCATTTATTTTGGGATGATCCATATTTGTTTAAGTATTGTCCTTATAATATTATTCGTAGATGTGTGCCTAATGATGAAGTTATGAGTGTTATCACTTTTTGTCATTCTTATACTTGTGCTGGCCATTTTAGTGCTAAGAAAACTGCTGCAAAAATTATGCAATGTGGATTTTATGGGCCTACTTTGTTTTGTGATTCTCACGAGTTTTGCAAGAGTTATGACAGGTTCCAAAAGTTGGGAAGGATTACTCGGTGGAATATGATGTTGTTAAGCTCCATATTGATAATTGAAATATTTGACGTATGGGGGATAAACTTCATTGGACCATATTGTGATAAGTTATTATCGGTTAATCATGTATCTAAATGGGTGGAAGCGATACCTACCAAGACGAATGATCGCCATATTGTGATAAGTTCGTTAGAGAATACATATTTTCTCGATTTGGTACCCCTAGAGCAATTATTAGTTATTGAGGATCATATTTTTGCAATAGATATTTTAAGACACTTTTAAGTAAGTACTCTATTACACATAAAGTTTCTACACCATAGCATCCCCAGACTTGTGGTCAAATCGAAGTTTCTAACCGACAAATTAAGCAGATATTAGAGAAAACAATTAATCATAATCGTAAAGATTGGTTTACACGGTTATTGGATGCACTTTGGGCATACCAGACTACTTATAAGACACCCATTGGTATGTCTCCCTTTAGACTTGTCTATGGGAAAGCCTTCCATTTATTTGTTGAGTTAGAACATAAAGCCTACTGGCAAATTAAAACTTTTAATGTTGATTTACCTACAACTGCGAATCACCATAAGCTTCAACTCAATGGGTTGGAAAAAATTATGAATGATGCATATGAGAATGCAAAGCTTTACAAAAAGTAAACTAAAGAGTTTCATGATAAATCGATTAGTCGAAACTCATTTGAACCTGGATAAAAAGTTCTTTTATATAATTTTAGGTTGTATTTATTTCCTGGCAAGATGAGATCTCGTTGGACATGCCCATATTATATCAAAGAAGTTTTCCCTCATGGGGATGTCGAACTTGAGAATCGAGAATCTGGTAATGTTTTTAAAGTAAATGGACAAAGAGTGAAACCATATTTAGAGCTGAAGAACACCAAGGTGGAAACTGTCCTCCTCGAAAATCGTCTATCAAGACTAAAAATGTTTGGGATCATGTTTAGTGTAAATTAATAGGATTTTTATTTTTATTTTTGTTATTGTTTTTCTTTCTTTTTACAGGGATACAAGATTATTAGCTTCATGGGAGTCAACCTATCCGATTTTTTCCCTACTCTTTAAGTCGGGCTGACGACGTTAAACCAAGCGCTGCATGGGAGGCAACCCATTGGTTTAGTGTTTCTTGTACTTTTTCTTGTTATTGTTCGGAATTTTCATATCCTTATAGGATTCCCACATTGATTTTTACATTGGATGAGTCAGTTTACATTGAGGACAATGTAAAGTTTAAGTGTGGGGGAGTGTTAAGCATATAGGATTCTTAAGTATTCACTTTTTAGGCAGAAAATTTTCAACATTTTCGTAACTATTTGCATGAAACCTCAAACTTTTAGATATTTTAGAGTCACTTAGTATAATTCTAGCTACGTTTACATACGTAGCTCTTACCAAAATGACTGAACTTAGAATATTAGAGTACTATATTCGGGGTGCTTAGTTGTTGAGAGGCTAGAGCTGACAAAAAGGGACTTCAACCGCCGATGGCGAGTTCACTATTAGAGTTGTTGATCATTCAATACCCTGATTGAGGCACCAAACCTTCAACGATAATAGATTGTCCGTTTAGAGTGTTTCATCTGTGCAAATTCTGGGTAGAATGATGAGCTACCCAACCTCGTACCATTTCAGCACTTCTTTTTGATCTCTTAAGTGCTAATTCTATCAATCATGAGGGTGACATCAGAATTACGAAAAAACCTTACCTTGTAATTTGATTGCATTTGGCACCATTCAAGGTTTATAAGCAACAATACAAGAAAGATTAAATTTTATATTCAAGAAAAACAACAATGAGCAGAATTATATATGTGTTGAAGACTTATGTACAAAAAGCGAGAGAAAGCAAAAGTTGTGAGTTAGCGAAGTTCATGATGTCGAGACAATACAAGTTGTGAAAAACCAATTGGTAAAGTCCTTATTCCACCTCCATAGTAATTTCATTTTATTTTTCAAGATATTCATTAAAAAAACAAAAACCGAAAAAGAATAATGATTATCACTTTAGTGTATATTTCCTTTAGTTTTCATTCAATAAGGCCGTGGGGAAGAATAAATCTATAGAGAATTTTAAAACAACAAGAATCATAGGAAAAGAGTTATAAATTGTCAGAGTTTTACGAAGTTCAAGATTTTATCATCTACAGTTGAAGCCGAAGCCGTTTCTATGGGACGCTGTGAGAGTGGTGCTGGTTGTAGATTGGATGAGAAGGTGAGTGAGCATTGCCATCCTCGCATAGTGGTTGATTTCCTTTCGTAGAGATCATCAGAAAACATGTATTTTTCTTCCTACGTTTCTATGGGATATTCAGACATAATTCGGAAGGATCTTCCTTCCCACAATTCAACGTGTGCAGGATTTCTATCTTCATTCCTGCCTGCACACATGAGAACCATAAAGTGCGTCTTTTGAGTGTCAAATTCATAAAGCACTATTGGTGAGGCAGAAACATTCTGTCTCTCTCGATCCTGAATTCTTTCATATGGTGGTTTTCTCTTAACTCAAGAGTTAAGCATGAGAATAATCTTTTTGATACATCTAAATTCTTATTAAAGTGCAGAAACTTTATGTCCTCTTAGCTCTTTGGATGCAGGTGTTCTGGAATATTTGAAAGTTGGAACTTAGATTTGGTGGGTATATCTCTGGTAAACCCTCACGAGACTATAACTCGTCCACTAGGGACACCTAGGGGTTTAAAGGTCTATTACACATGCTAAGTGTGACCGTATCCTCAACGAAAGGGAGTTGTTGTAGTTAGTTTAGATTTGTAGTTTGTTGGAGGACTAACAAAAAGCAAGTGTGGAGGAATTCGATAAGTGCATAATTTACATATTTTAAGTATCATTTTCTTATACTTATTTGCTAGATTTGGTGTGAATTACTATATATTATTACTACTTTTGTAGTTTATGTCTTTTGTTAGGTTGCATCTCTGAAAGAAGTGAAATTGAGCTTTACAAGGGAAGAATTGCCAAATACCCAGTAGAACTCAGTCTATTCCAAGATTACTACTCAGTCTCAAGGCACTCGAGTTTTCTCTAAGGGATGCTGATCGTTTTAGAACAGTGGTAAAAATGTGTTCGTTCGCTGAGACTTGTGAAGATTCGTTTTAGACCTAATTCTGGATTAAACTAGAAAATAAGTTACAGATTTTAATAATATTGGGAAGAACTGGAACTCAGGATTCAACCAAAATCACTTCTGAATGATTTCTACTATGATTCTTTAACAATTATAGCTCTTTTATTGACTTTGTTTCTTTTCCAAAAGTAGATTTCTAAAACATTAACTGTAAATCACAAGCATGACGCATCAAAAGCTCTTAACTCCCAGTATACACCATCAGACAAAACCACAACTAATTAAGAAAAATCATAAATAAATTAAAAATCAATGCAAAAGTCATTAAGAATCAAAAATAGTTATCATTCATTCATGAAATATGGCTTCCTCCATTGTACCAGTGGGTATGTTTAGCTTATCATGCTCAAAACACTCTCAAAGATTGAAACATGTCTCAAAAGTGCTTGAGAAGAAGAAAAGAAGCTAAAAATAATAAAACATGAAATCTGCAACGTTTATAGGCGTTACAGATTAATTGTTTCAGTGGAGCTTGAAGATAAATGTTGCAAAGCGAAGATAAACGTTATTGATGGGTTCGCCATATCCCTGTTCTTCACTAGCAGCAACACTTTTCTTTTTTTCCTATTTTCTTCCCGAGCCTCCCCACCTAATTTTTCTTCCTCCTTTTTTCTATTTATAGGTCTTAGATAGTATCCCTATTATTCCTTGATAGATTAGGACTCAAATAACTCTCCAAAACCGAATCAAACTTGTGTAAATCCAAATCAAGGAGTAAACCCTTTTCCGAGAAAAACATGGATTTCCAGCCGTGTTTCACGGCAAGTTACCCTCTAATTGATGTGTTCGAGTCTTGTTGATGTTTTCAAATACTTTATGATGATTGAGATGCTTCAAAATCCCATAAAAATCAATATCCAACAAATCAGGTAACTTTCATGTGTAATAGAAAAATTCCCGCCTTCTTTTTCATTTTCAAACGAAGGGGATGCCCTCTAACCAACAATGGGCATTACGAAGCCAACAACAAAAGAACGAGGTCATTCTGACTTCGTATGAGAAAGTTATAAGCGAAACAAGAATTAAGGGGAAATTGGGCATTTCCAGGGAAACTGCTATTGACAACCTGCATTTCTGTTAGGGGATGACATGAATTCAATTAGTGTTGAGGCACTTGAGTTTTCTGTAAGGGATGCCTATTTTTGAATAGTGTTAATAACACCGACCAGATTGCTAAAGGCACCCCTTCCTGTCCAAATCATTTAAATGGGCCGAAAAGAGCGCCGTCTTCTTCTTCGATCACGACCAGTTTTATAGGTAGGTTTCAGAGCTCAAATCTAACGTCAATGGAGCAGCAAAGATGGATTATTAGTTGGCATTGGAACTGTTGCTGGCTGTTAGACTGAGATCGAGAAATTCAGGGAGCTTCCTTCAAGATTGTTGCTGGTTGTAGGATACGGATCGAGGAGTAGTGGCAGTGAGGATTTAATGGTGGCTTGTTTGCTGTCATTCTCGGTGATTACGGGTATTGATGGAGAAGATGGGTTCTGTAATAGAATATGGTGACGTAAACAACAACACAGAGAGATCGAAGTGATGTTGATCATGTTGATCACGATGATGGTGATTGTTGGAAGCTATTGCAATCGATTGAAGTGAGTTTCAGTGGTGATTGATTCTGATCTTGGTGATGATGAAGATCCGATGGTCGTTGAGCCTGGTAGTGTTTTCGAGTATGGTAGTCAGGGAAGACTCGAGCCTGCTGGACGTGTTGGTGGTGATGAAGCTATTTGGGAAGTGAGAAAATATAGGAAATTGAGTTTGTAAAACTCAGAGAAAAAGGAATCTCGCAGATTATAGGTAGTGTTGGTTTACTGTTGAGGGTCGAGAAGATCATGGAGTGAGAGTTTGAGCGAGTTTCGGTTTTGAGCGGAGAAAAACTAGGATTTAGCTGAGGCATGTGGGATTTTTTTTTAAAGGATAAAGAACTGTAAACCGTGTATAATACGAAAAGTGTATTTGGTCGGTGGTATGATAAGTTTTATTAAGATTCCTATTCATAGTGAAATTTTAAGAGAGGTAACTTGGTATCTATAAATTTAACCTCAGACACAAAAAAAAAGGAAGAGAAGGAAGGAAGCAGAGAAAGAAGTTGGGGACTTCACATATTTTTTGATGTCGAGAACCAACAGGAGAAGAGGGGTTTAGTTTCTAATTTCAATTATAATTATTATTTTCTTAATTAATTTCCAGGGCTTTTAAGAAAGCTATGTCCAGCTAAATGTCTTCGTTAGGGTGAAATGATGAACTTGTATAGATAGATTTTCTTGTGTTTCAAAACTAGGGTTTTCAACTACTAAAACTTAATGTTAATGTTTTGTCTCTCTTTTAATGTTTTACTTTCTCAATGATTTTTCATGTTCTATGTCATGCATAGTTCATCGTTTGATAAGTACAAGAACTCGTTGACCCTTTCGCGATAATCGATTTATGAATATTCTTTGACTATTTATGCCACGTATACTTAGCACTTCGAAATTCTACCTTAGGTTGAGAACAAACAATTCTTTTTGAAAATTATTTTCTTCGATTCTTAAACGAAATATCTTCCGTGTATTAGTAGATAGATTTGCTATTTTACACGAGTAAAATCGATACCCTTTGTGATGAATGCAAGTAAACCCTAATCTACAACGGATTCCCGAAACCTTAACGCTTTTCTATTATTGATCTCAATCTTCGTTAAATAGTTTTAATTCATTTATTAGTTTAATTCTTTACAAAAATCGGAAAAACATCTTTTGAATCGAAATTTACTTGAATAAATTAGTATAAGTGATACACACTCCTCATGGGAACGAACTGTATTTGCTGTTGTCTACATCTTTCGACATTGTATGCTTGCGGTAAAACAAAGTTGGTTTTCTGACGCATCATAACGCCCATTATCCCTTGAAGTTTCTGGGAAACCACGATTCCATTATCTCCTTAACTGCTCCAGCTTTACCACTACTTTGTAACTTCCAGATCTTGGGGTGTTACCACGCTACAGTTGCTGTAATCGCCAGACCAAAACCCCATGAATAATCCCCCCATGTAATATGATTTGATTTCTCATAGGAATTGGCGAGTAAGATAAGCTTGCGAGAAAGATGCTAGCAAAAACAAGAGTGAGAAAATACACAAAATAAGAAGAGGGGGAGGATAGAGCTAGCACTGCCAGGCCTACAAAGTTGTTGGCGCTGGAACTAGCCAGCGCTAACACTACCAGGCCTGCTGCGCCGTTGTCGCTAGAGTTAGCGCGCGCTGCCAGGGCCTGTTTGGTGCAAAAGCATACTGGTTTTGCTGCCTTTGCTGGCATATTTTGGCTCTTTGGATCTTTGGCTCTTTCCTGGCCTTTTGATATATACGTGCCACTTATTGGTGTTGGGAGTGTGACTAAGGTTTGCCAAGTCTAGCACTTTTTAGTGCCATGATTATTGCCTATGCTCCGCTAGCTTTGACATTTATTAATGTCGTGGCCATATTTATGGCTTGCCTAGGTTCTTCTCAATTGTATGAGATTTAATGTTAGCATTTATGCTTAATTTTTATGCAGTGCATACAAAACACCTTCAAGAGATTCAACTGTGGAAGTTTGCAACTTGAAATTATGCTTGATGCGACTCTGCAATTAGATGGTATGCATCTAGTTCGTGTTTTTGTTCAAATATGGCTTAGCCTCTATTATGAATGTTCGTAATTTTGTATAATCAATGTGTTCTCTTTTATACAAATAGTTTGCATAGATGCACATGAAATAACGAGCATTTAATTGAATATAACTCTGAAATTTCTATGGTGCATATATATATGCAAATGAGCTACATGGATAATTTAGCCAGGAGCTGAATATCCCTTCTCGATTTTCTTGCAGAATGTAGAATAGTTGTATGTATTTATAATTCTGATGCTATGTCAGGAAATTATGTATATTTATTTTGTGCTTCTGCAGCTAGACAAAAATCAATATTATAATTTTCTCCTTTGTCAAAAATCCACCATCAACATTAAGTCCCCTGCTTAGCGCGGAACAATAATGTTTCGTGGTAAGCACTAAATGGTGGTGTTAACGCTGAGGCGCTAATGGTAGCAGCTACATACGGTTTTTTGGTAGAGAAAGGATAATCATCCGTGCGAACAAAACATGCAAGGGAATTACGGCTACAACTCTTGTTTGTGTGTGAGGCGTGGATGGTGGGTTTTGACAAAGGAGAAAATTATAATATTATCTCTGTTCAACTGCAGAAACATGAAAATGTATATATATATATATATATATATATATTCTGGTCCGAGATCAGAATCATGAATATGAAATATTGTCTTACATTCCGCAAGAGAATTGAGAATATATATTCATTCTATGACTGCAGAAACCCTGTAGCTCCCTTTTACATACACCAGAGAAATTTCAGATCTTTGTGCAATAAAACCTCGTTATTTAATGCACATCCATGCAAACTACTTGTATAAAATAAAATATACTGATTATACAAAATCGCAAATATTCAGAATAAAGGAAATACCATATTTGAATAGAAGAGCAATTAGATGCATACCATTAGTTGCAGAGTCGCATCAGGCATAATTTCAAGATTGCAAACTTCCACGACTGAATCTCTTGAAGGTGTTCTGTATGCATTGCACAAAACTTAGGCATAGATGCCAACTATTAAATCTCAAAAGACTGAGAAACCTAAATAGGACATAGCCATGATCATGGCATTAGTTAATGTCAATAAATAATAGCACATAGGCCATAACCCTGGCAACAACAAATACAGGATTTAGTAAGCCCTAACCATACTTCTAGCACAAACGTGCCAAAACAACAAAGTCAACCAAAGCTACAAAGTTACCAAAGCCACGGAGCCACGAGTTGGATGAAGCGCTAAAAGGGGACAAGGATATGACCAAAGTGCTAAAGGGAAGAGGGCCATGGCTAGAACCAGCACTGCCTGCAGCGCTAGTGCTGCTGCTGTACCACTACCACACCCCCAAGCTCCAGGTCCCACACTTCAGGCTGCTGTGCCAAGCCTTATGCTGCTCCAACGCTCCGTGCATCTCCAACGGTCTGTGTAACGCCAATGCTCTGTACGTCAACGCTCAGTTCTACCCATGCGCCATTATGCTGCAGTCGTGGCCATTACTGCTACCATGCTCCATAGCGCTACTGCCACGGCCACTGGGTCTCATGCTGCTGCCACGACCATTGTTTGGTCCCACGCCCTGCTGCTACAACATTTCTTTGCTCAATCTAGCACCATTATTCGCTCAAGCTAGAACCATTAATTTTCTCAAACTAGCATTGTTATTTAAGTCATTACTCTGACAAAATTGACATAAAGTCTACCAGAAATATTATTTTACAACAAGGCTCATGGATTTGAAGCCATGACCCCACTAACTCTTACGAGACATCAAATCGTATTACAATCGGGGGATAAAACATGGGGTTTTGGTCTGGCGGTTTACATCAACATGGGTGTAGCACTACCCCATGACAAGGAAGTTACAAAGTCAGTGGTAAGTTTGAGAAGTTGAAGAGATACTGGAATCATGGTCTAGAAGTTTCCAGAAACTTCCTACAGACAAAATGGAAGATTATTCCCACAAGCCCCACTTTTCCATCTCCCCACAACTACCACTACTTTACAAGGAAAATGTGTGGTACCAACCATTATAAATAGGCTGCTTATCCAATTTCAAAAGGAAGAACAAGAAGTAATAAGCCACAGACGGAGAAGAGATAGAAAATCATTCATAAGTTCTGCTATTTTTCCACCACAACACACAATTCCTTCAACTTTCTTTGCTTCCCTCCCCTAAGATCAACCCATCTCCTCTCTTTGTAACCGAAGCAGAAGAAATACATATATTCTACTTGTTTGGATTTTTTTTAATGATTTTGTTCCTCGAACCTACAAAAAGTACTTCGACATTACATTATTTTTCCTGAGAGCAATTTTTAGGTACAAACAATCGACGACCACAGTCGGAGATCAACCTCTCGGTAAAGAAATTCAATTGTTTTCAAGATGGTTGGCCTTAGGTCAATTTCAACTAAAATTAATTCCAATATTTCCCATGTCAATATGAATGGTGATGCTCACAAGTCCTTTCCAACAGTCAATGGCACCACCAACTCACATTTTTCTAACGACATCATTGAAGTAGTCGAAATCCCAGTCACTCTGGCTAAACTAATGCGAAGACAAGAATCTCAGGTGAGAATCTTAACAAGACTTAAAGATGCGATATGAGCATCATTCTCCTCTCTTGTCAAATTAATAGAAGAAGTAGGGTGTCATAGCACTTTTGAACGAGGTCCAGGCTCCACAGAACCAGGAATCGATTTCTCAACTAGTCATTCTCCACCACACAATATTGGGAGTTTCACTACTACAGAAAAACCCGTGGACCAAGAAGCCACGTTTCTGATCGAGAACTTGTGCGAGCTTCTCCACTTTATCGAGGATCAACGTGTCGACACCATTGCTCCTCTCAACCGCATAGCCGTATACACATATTTGACGCCATCCCCGATGGAAATAGAGACAACCACATCAAACGTCCCAACTATAAATAACATCACGTTCACTGAGGAAGACATGATGGCCAAGGAAGGACAAAACCGAGCCTTGTATGTCACTGCTCATGTCAAGGAGACCGAGTTTAAGAGGGCGCTTATCAACACAGGAGCAACTGCTAATATCATTACGATCAACACGCTCAAAGTCGCACAAGTTCCTCAGAATCAGATAATACAACATCCCATAATAATGAAAGATTTTGAAGGTAACCGCACTAATTCCTATGTCCATGTTTATTTAAATTTATAAGTCGGTCATATCGTATCCAAGGTGAAATTTCACTTTATTATGAAAAAAACTGAGTACCATATGGTACTGGGACGCCTATGGCTGCATGGCAACAAGGATGTTCCTTCCACCTACCACCAATGCGTGAAAACAAGATGAACAGGAAGATCATACGCATAACGGTGTTTCCATTACCCTATAATCCAATATATGATGTTGAGCTCTTCAAACCAGAGGAGGATGTCATCGAGTCATCCAACATGGTCTACAACACACCATTACCTGACGAGGTATCGATAGCGGACGAGCCATCAACCTTTGCTGCAAAAGCTGGAACAATGAGAACGACTTCCAGACCCTCCAGATACTACTACGGCACCTCCAGCATGCAAATCCTCAACCTGTTAAGAAAGGTCATAATTTCGTGACTAGTTATGACAATGAAAGAAGAGTGGTCTACCTTCATAATCGCTGTTAGCAATTAACATGCGAGACATTTGAAGAATCTCCCTGCCCACAAATATGCAATCACAATGAGGAGAAATATCATGAAGAAGTCCAAGATGCACCGCGACAATTATAAGATGGTACATAACCCACAATTGACACACTAGAAACTATCAATCTAGGAATGGAAGTGAATCCGCGACCAGTTTCAATCAGCTCAGCCTTATCACCAAAAAAAAAAGTGGGGCTCATCAATCTATTCAATGAATACCAAGATGTCTTCGTCTGGAATTACGAAGAAATACCAGGGCTACACTACAAATTGGTCACTCATCACTTGCATATCGCTCATGACGCCAAACCAGTCAAACAACAACCCAGACAGTTCAGACACGAAGTTGATGAGCAAATTAATAATGAAATTCAGAAATTATTAAAAGCAGGCTTCATCAACCTATCCAACACCCCACATGGTTGGCTAATATTGTCCCCATCAAGAAGAAGAATGGAAAAATAAGATGCTATGTGGACTTCATGAATCTGAAAAAAATCCTGTCCCAAGCATGAATTTCCTCTCCCAAACATTGACATGCTCGTAGATGCTACTAGCGAGCATGGCATGTTTTCATTCATGGATGGCTACAACGACTACAATCAAATAAAATGTACGAATATAATGCTGAGAAAACCGCATTTTGAGCTCCTATTGGGAATTTCTACTACACAATAATTCCCTTCGGATTGAAGAATGCCAGTGCTACCTACAAAAGAGCCATGACACCAATTTTTCCACGACATGATGCATCAGCAAGTGAAAAATTATGTCGATGACGTGGTGGTGAAATCTAAAACCAGAGCATCCCATGTAGATGTTTTACGCCAGGTTTTGAGAGGTGTTGCGAATATCATTTGAAGATGAACCCTTTGAAATGCGCTTTTGGTGTTTCATTTGGGAAATGGTTGGGATTTCAAGTAACAACAGAAGGAATCAAGGTGGACCCGACCAAGACACAGGCTATCACCACCATGCCACCGCCACTCACTGTAAAGGAACTCAAGAGCTTCATGGGAAAGGTATCGTATATTCAACGCTTTATTCCTGGACTAGCTCAATTCTTTGCTTCATTTACACCCTTGCTGAAGAAAGAGGCGAGCTTTGTCTGGTCGTCTACACAACAAAAGACGTTTCATAAAATTCAACAGTTGCTGCTATCACCAACCGTAATGAAGTCTCAAGCTCTGGGGAAACCATTACTCCTCTACAAGGCCTTCAATGAGGTGGCCATAGGAGCCTTATTGGCTCAAGAAGACAATATGGGGACTGAATGTCCCATCTACTATCTCATCTGAACACTAAGAGACGCAGATATGAGATATCCTAAGGTTAAGAGAGCATGTCTATCCTTGGTACACGCCGTTCAAAAGTTTCGACATTATCTACTGGCAAATAGAGTAGTGTTGATGGCTAAGGATGACCCAATAAAAATTTTACTATTAAAATCCGCTCTCATTGGACGAGCGACCAAATGGTTGCTACAAATGTCAGAATTCGACATATCATATGTATCATCGAAAGCGATAAAAAGACAAGCAGTCGCAAATCTACTTGCAACTTTTCCAGGAGAAGATGATACAACAACTCATGAAGATATACCTGGAGAATTCCTAGACATCTCACTCATCGAAGAAGAACCATGGTTGTTATATTTTGACGGCTCTGCTACCCCAAGCAACAAGACAGTAGGAGCCGACGTTGTGCTAGTTTCACCAACAGATAAAGTATTGTCACATTCATTCAAGTTGGATTATAAATGTAATAACAACTCTGCCGAGTAAGAAGCCTTCCTGCCGGGACTATCACTAGCACAACAAGCTGGAGTGACACGTCTTGAAATAAGAGGAGATTTGAAACTACTAGTGAATCAGATGAATGGTGTATATACTCTCCAGGAAGAAACACTGGCCCCATACAAGACTGAGGCACCAAAACTCTTAACTAATTTTGCTGATGCGACAGTAATACATACGGGACGCACCAATGAAAAACATGCTAATTGTCTGGAAAGTCTAGCCTAAAAGATCCAATTCGAAGACTCGGAAGCAACCCTCAGAAGAACAAGGATGAAATTAGGGTTTTGATAAAACAATTTTCTCAGGATTATCAAGATTTATATAAATTATATATGCATAATATCTGAGAAAAGTTTGGAAACCCTATATTTATTGGATAAAGAGATCATTATCAAAAAAAAATATTTTTACCTTGTGTGCAGCAGGAAACCTAGAAAAGGAGGAAAACGTGACGCTAGCTTCTTTATTCCCTAGCTGCACCGACTATAGTCCTTCCCGCCCGTGGAAATCAGTATATTTGAAGAAAGGACAAAGACGATTACTATTCACAACCAAATTTGACGATAAGGGGTGCATATCTTAATATCTCTGGAGCTAAGTACATCTTACTCTACTCTTAAAATTTATATTATCCATATACAATTATTGAAAGCATATTGTCACCATCTAGTGCTTGCCGTGCAACATTACTGTTCCTCACTAAGCATGGGACTTAATATAGATTGTGAGTTTTTGACAAGGGTTAAAATTATAAAATTGTCGTTTTCACCGATTTGAGAATCACCCCACCAGCGAGTGTAATGGTTTGAGACGCATCTTCAAGGAGAAAGTAGAATCAGGAGAATTACGGTTGGAAACTTGGAACCTAAAGGAGTTCACAAAAATATACTTCCTGTTAGAAGCTTCACCGTCTCTGAAGAGCCGGTCAACCAAAAATACAATCACTAGTGGAGCGCATGTGTGAACTCCTCCACTTCTCAAAGGGCCAATGTGAAGACCTTTTCAATGCCCTCAATTGAGTCATATCTGGAGAATGTCTACCATCCTTCACTAAAGACGCTCTCTCCTAAGACCAAACCCCTTCGGAAGACGTGACCATCCAGGACGGCAAAAGACGCGATCAAAAACTTTTTACTACTACACGTATCAGAAATGTCGAGTTCCGGAAAGCATTAATTGATAATAGAATGTATGTCAATGTTATTAGCATCGCAAACCTGAGAGCCGCGGAAGTGACCCGGTAAGAAGCTATACGATCGCCAATAACAATCCAAGATCCTGAAGGAGTAATTAAAGATGTTTACGGTAATATCACCCTTATAGTGGCGGTCGGAGCCACTCAAACAAGTATTATATTTTACATTATCAAGGGGAAGCTTAACTACGACATGATATTGGGGCGTGCTTGGCTCCAGCAATCAACAACTATCATAAGAGCTCGGCCAGGAGTCCCTCCTCGAGTCAAACGCCCTACTTCAAAAGCCAAACCCGACATCAACAAAAACTTACCGTTATACCTGGAGGAATACCAATTAATCAGAGCCATGATGGGGGAACAAGCACCAGCTGAGAGTGTATCAGCATATGTCAACATATTTCGCACTCAGGTAGCCCTAACTCAATTTTCTTCCTTGTCATTAGATTGTCCTCATACGCGAGCAGACTGGGACTAGACCTTGCTGGAGACAACAATCACACTTTGGCCTGTCGTTACGAATGAGTGATTACTCCAGCTCAATACTTCAATAAATGGGTGGAAAACACTCCAGTCTCACGCAAACCACCAGAATTCTCAAAGATATTTTCTCTTATATATGATCCAAGAGACACTAAGGGACAAGCTCAGCCGTATGTACCAGAGGTTTACAAAGCCAAAATAATCGAGCAGAATATTTTCCGAGTAGGGAACCTAGTTCTAAAAGCATCGAGACGCCATCGTCCTCTAACTGGGAAGGACCATACAGAATCTCACGAGCTACCAAGGGCGGCTACTATAGACAGATTACCACAGAAGGCGAACCTATGACATCAGCTATTCACGGCAAATGGCTTAAGGCTTTCGATTGAATATCGCATTATGATCCTTATTTTAGCTTCATGTAGTATTTAATATTCCTCCAAAATGCTTACGAGTATCACTAGGGGCATCCTTAGGATTTCAATTTCGTTAATCAAGTAGAATTATTATTTATTCTTTAAATAAAATCTTTACGAATTACCTATATAAACCAACGCATATGAAAGTCTTTCGAAATGCCTGAAAGTTTGAATCCAAGCAAACCTTGAAAAAAAAAATTCTCAAGCCCCTCAAAAACATACTTCTCTCCTCATGTCTCAAACCTCTACTTGAATTAATTCTGAGGCTTTCAAAAATTCTCAACAAGGTAGGGATCAGCATATGTGCTCTGAAGTCTTATCAGGAGGAAAGAGTCTGCGTCCTTGTTAGGAACACCCCAATTACCAACCTCGGTATTATCTACAGAGAAACGACGGAGATTTCCCCATATAACTCGATGTAGGTGGATGAAACGAAGGGTTCCCAAGGTATACGAATACTCGAGAACGGTCCTACGCGGGCCAAAGTCTATATCAAGGCCTGCACCAAGATACTCGATGGAAACGTTACCCTTAACAAATATGCATGCAGAAGCTTTGTCATGAATTTCAGTAGAGGAGATCATATCATATAACAACGGGATCAACGATTGCTTGTTCATTAATTTCAATAAGGGAAGACAATAATGCCAATTTACGAGAAAATCTTAAAATAATAATATGGTTCCATCATAACGGCCATACACAGAACGTTTAATTCAAAGGAGATATCTACGATATGAGGAAATGAAGAATTTTTTTTAATATGAAGATTCAGAGTCCGAGTCAGGATCATGCTCGTCGTCACCATCTTCATTAGAAACATGTTTTTCCCGGCCTTCATCATAGTCTTCCTCATTTTCGGAATCTGCTTCAAAGTTTTCTATTTCAGAGTCATCTTTTGGAATTCCATCGAGGTCTTTATCGGAATCTTCCTCCGAATCTTCTAGAGGGAAACCATTTTTCATGTCGAAGTAGGCATCAGCACGCTCAGCTTCACGATCCTCCTCGGTTTTAGAGAAAGGCTCAGACTCAGACTCATATGCCATATGAGCCTTAGGAATTTCTTCCCCAGAAGGATACTCATCCGCGTCCGAATCAGGAGATACACCATAAGGACGTACGCCCCGCAGTATTCGCTTATTCTTCTCCCTTTCAGTAATTGCTCGAAGACGTCGCTTTTCCATAAAGGTTGTAAGTTCCTCATCCTTGACCCTCTTCTTTTCCATTTTCTCTCTGCGCCTTGCTGCTTCTTCAGTATTAATCGCAAAATAGAGATCCAGAGCATATTAACGAGTTTCCTTCAAATGGTCAAGAGGCAGACCTCGAACAAGTTTCGTAACTTTGTTCAAAAAATGGCTTACTTATGACTGCACTTCTTGGGGAGAAGGTACCTTTATCCTTTTGCCTCTGCAACCTAACTTTTTACTTAAATGATCAGAACTAGGGCTTCCATCGAGAATTTCCATAATCTTCCCAGAAACAAAGTATATATTTTAGCAGAAAAGAAAAGAAGATCCACTCAAGTTTCTTCAGTCTATTAATCAATAAACTAAAACTTATTGAAGTTCTGGTCGCTGCTACCGAAAAAGGGAATTACTTCACCTCATAAGAACAAGGATGAAATTAGGGTTTTGATAAAACAATATTCTCAGGATTATATAGGTATATATAATTATATATGCATAATATCTGAGAAAAGTTTGGAAATCCTAGATTTATTGGATAAAGAGATCATTATCAAAAAAAAAAAAAAAAAAAATTTACCTTGTGTCCAGCAGGAAACCTAGAAAAGGAGGAAAAAGTGGCGCTAGCTTCTTTATTCCCTAGCCGCACCGACTCTAGTCCTTCCCCCCCGTGGAAATCAGTATATTTCAAGTAGGGACAAATGCGCTTACTATTCACAACCAAATTTGACGATAATGGGTGCATATCTTAATATCTCTGGAGCTAAGTACATCTTCCTTTACTCTTAAAATTTATATTATGCATATACAATTATTGAAAGCATATTGTCACCATCTAGTGCTTACTGTGCAACATTACTGTTCCTCACTAAGAAGGGGACTGAATATAGATAGTGAGTTTTTGACAAGAGCTATAATTATAAAATTGCCCTCTACTAAGCAACAAGAATTTATATGTGCATATTCATGCACACTTGCTTAATATAGAATACTATGCTTCCAAGTATATTTCGCAAGCGAATTGAAAACATAGATTCCAGCTAATCATTATAAATTGGCCTTGTAGCCTTATCAATACTCATAATATCCACGTTGTATAAAACTAGTCTCAAGTCGCATAAAATTCCACGGCTGAATTCCTTGAACTTGCATATAATGAGCATTTATATTCTAGCAACATCTATTAAACCCTGAAATACATTATAGCTTAACACCTCATTCGCAACGAATGCACTTCAAATTGCTCTTCTGAGCTTAAATATGCTATTCTAGTGCTTTTCTTAAAAATAAGCCACAAATAATGCGCCACTCTCTCTGATGCGCCACAATCGACAAGTAATGTCGTAAAATACGCATCGAATCTCTCATTTAGGCTAACCCTAGCCTTTTCTTATATTAACGCCAAGATATCACTAGCCATTCGGCTTAGCATCGCATTTGGCACTAGTTAGCCACAATAGCGCTAACTTTCCGGCGCTAAACCCTAGCACCCGAGAGGTGCTAACTAACAAAAAATAGTCTTAGCTAGTACATTTTAGTCTATTAAGGATTTAGACCATGTATGGTCAACTTAGCACCTCAACCTTAGAACCAAAGTGCTAACCCTAATTTTTAGCAACAAAAGCTCGCGCCCTTGCGCTAATGGCCTTGGAGGCCAACACGCTTAGCTAAACTCTTGGCCAACGCCTTTGATGGACAAAATCCTTTGCGCTTAGCTCCTCTGGTGGCTAACCTCTTGGCCAACGCCCATGGTTATGCCTAGCGCCCTTGCTGTGCTTGACTAACCTCTTGGCCAACGCCCTTGGTGGCTAACTCCTTGGCCAACGCCCTTGAGGCTAACTCCTTGTACAACACCCTTGCTTCCCTTGTGGACAACCCCTTGGCTAACGCTTGTGGCTAGCTTCTTGCACTAAGCGCCCTTGATGGCCAACACTCATGAATAATGGCCTTTGTGCCAACCCTTGTGGTTAATACCTTGCGCTAACTCCCATGGCTATGGCTAGCCCCTTGTTTCCCTTGATGTCTAACGCCACTGGCACTAGCACTCTTTCCCTAGTCCAATGCATTTCTAGTAAAACCCAATATGCTTGTAAGGCTAATACATCCTTAGCCATACTTAGCGAATTAGCTACAAATATATTTATGATAAAACCTCAGTGCTAACTATACAAGTTAAGAGATAACTTCAAACCTTCTTGGTGCTAGCTTTCGAACCCTAGTACAATTAATATTTACCAAAAGTTATACATGTTGGTCGTATTTCTGAGATGTTAGCACACTAGCCTTTTATGTTAAAAAAGTTAGCACCTTCTTATTTCCACTAGGTAGCTAGTGTTGGATTTGGAAGCTACTTTCCTTATAAATATGCCTTTCCTATCAATATTGGTCCTACATTGAGTCTTCTATGAATTTCAGCAGGTTCCCTTGCTTGAGGAACCCTTTACAACATTTGGCCTCAAAGGCCTCTCAGACTTATGATAAATCATTTATAAACTAATAAATATGCCATGTTACTTTCAAACAAGTACATGATCACTAAAATTCCCAGACTCAATACTAATCAGTCTGGTTATCGATCAAGTGAGTCGTACAACTTACCTCACTGACTTAGCAAGTCATTTGACTTGATTTGACTTAATGAAAACCATGAGATATCAAGTACAACATGGGGGGATGCTCACTGGGGTATTGGTCTAACGATCTACGACATCGTGGGTGGTGACACAACCCCCACGAACAAGAAGGTAACAAGAAGTGAGCGGTTACAGAGCAGTTGAGAGGATGAGGACTAGTGGTCAGACAGGTCTTCCCTACGTTTTTAGAACCGCCCACTACAATCTCTAGAATCATTACTTCTCCACCTCTTCCTAACTTCCACGAATTACAAGAATATCCATGTGTCCACTTCAAACTATAAATATATGATTCTCATCTATTCAAAACAAGACAGAACGAGACAACCACACAATCAGTCTGAAGAAATAAAAAACTCACAGAATTAGCAATTCCCCTATGTAGAATCCATTTTTCTTCACATACTACTGATATTTCTCAACCTTCTTTGCTTCCTTACCATAAGACTTACCCAAATCCTTTCCATCTTTGTATTCGAAGAAGGACGTGAACGGCCATTTCCTTGTTTAGACTCAACCTGTTCGAGCTTGATCTCTTGAACCTACTTGAAAGTACCATTTTGTAGTACATTTGTTTTTTTTACCCTAAAATGCAGTTCTAGATGTACTCGAATCCAGACGGGCTAAAAAAGAAAAATATGCGGAGATTTATCGACAGATGGTCACCAGAGCGTATGACAAGGTAGTACAACCAAGAGTATTTCAGGTAGGGGATCTAGTACTTAGAACCTCTAAACATATTCAACAAGATATGTCTGCTCCAAAATTCGCTCTAGTGGGAAAAACCTTACGTGATCTCGAAGGATATGCCGAGTGGATATTAAGAGCTCATTAATATGAATGGAGAAGCTGTGGGAACAATCATTAATGGTAAGTGGCTCAAGGCATACTACGCCTAAAACACTTTTTTCATCACCTTACCCATAAGTTCAAAATAATTTCAAAACATATA
>JAJJMC010017500.1:3205022-3265389 GCA_023531435.1 Papaver californicum
TTTGGAAACTTGCATCTTCTTTGGAAATTTCCTAAACTAAGAAGTTAGAATTGTTGGTAAAGAACTATAAAGAGAAAGAGATCAAAGTGATTCCCCATTTAACAATCAAGAATAAAAATCAGGAAAGAAAATCAAGTTTTTTTTGGACAATTCTAATCGGTGATCAAAGAAGAATTTGAGGAAGTTTTTAAAGTGATTTGAGGATTGGGATAGTATAAATAGAGGTTATGATCAATTGGGTTGAGGGAGAAAAGAATTAGGAAGCTTAGAATTGCTCACAATCAGGAGAATCACGTAAACAGGAAGCTCAAAAATTTCTGCTGCTGCCAAGGAAGAACACGAAGCAGGCTACACCAGAAAACTGTCGTTCATTAAAACAGAAACCGTACTTTATTTCAAAACGCAACAGAAAACTGTTTCTTGTTGCGTATTCTTTTGAACTGTTTTCTGTAACGGGCTGAAGTGTTTCCAACAACACTTATAGCCGTATCTAATCGACTGTGTGCAATCATATTCTCTATGTAAGCAATTTTTTGAGCAATGAAAAGATCTTTTGAGCAAGTTTTCTCCACCATGAGCTAAGTTTCTTTACTGGGATGATGAAGGAGGTTTTTCTCTCAATTTTATGTGGTAAGTCTATTTTATTTGATTTATTTATAATTCTTTATCTATTAAATTGCATAGTTTCGAAATAGAAAAAAAGGTTTTTATTCAGTAGTGGTGTTTTTGTTTGACGGATCATGCTGGGTTGACGACCATTGATGTTCCATGCTTATGATTTACCTCTGCTTGTTTGCATAAAAACCTATTTTGGCAATATCTGAGCTTAATTTATTTAAAAAGAATTACATGATTAATCACATAGTTGTGGGAAATAACTGAATCCTGATTCCTGGTTTTCTCCATATTTTCTAAAAACATCTCTAGTTTATTTTGCTTTGTTTTATTTAATTAGATTAAGTTTATTATTTTCTAAAATCATTACCTTCACAAGTTCGAGAATCGAACACTTTTTACCACTATTCTAAAACACATCAGGTTGGCACTTGCTGGTGTCGTGACCATTGCCTATGCACTGTTAGCCTTAGCATTTTCTAATGCTATAGCCATAATTATGGTTTATTTAGGTCTTCTTAGTCACATGAAATTTGATGTTAGCATTATACTTAATTTTTGTGCAGTACATACATACATTTTCAAGAGATTCAGCTGTGGAAGTTTGCAACTTGAGATAATGTTTGATGCGACTCTGCAATTAGATGGTATGCATCTAATTAGCGTTTTTATTCAGAAATGACATAATTTCCACTCTGAATGTTCGCAATTTTGTATAATCAATACTTTTAAATTAATGCAGATGATTTGCATATAAAATAACAAGGGTTTAGCTGGGTAAAGCCCTGAGATTTCTACGGGCACATATATATACAAAAGAGCTACAAGGCTAATTTATCCACGAGCTGAGTCCGTATCCATAATTCTGATGTTGGGTCAGAAATTCGTTTATTATATTTTGGCATCCAGGCAAGGTAAATTTTACAATTCATGCCCTTGTCAAAAACCCACCATCTACATTAAGTCCCCTGCTTAATGTTGCGTGGTAAGTACTAGATAGTGGTCTGCTAGACGAAATAAAATGTGACTTTTATCATTTAATGGTTAGATATTACTAGAAGAGTAGCAATTAGATGAGAAAGTTGTATTTTTTCTGCGATTGTACTTTTAGGTATTTGGAGCCTTCTTTTCTACCGCAGTAATAACGGGAAGGTGTTTTAAATATCAGTTGGTTATAGAGAGTGTTGAGGCAGTTCTGTCGTCAGAACACTAAGATGAGTGTTAAGGTATTACTGCCATCAAAACAGTAAGATGAGTAGAACCTGAGCATTGAAAAAGTTCAAGGAATTCACCCATGGAAGTTTTACGACTTGAAGCAAGTTCGTTTGTGACATGAAGTGCTTAACTTTTATGTAGTGCATACATAACATATTCAAGAGATTCAACCGTGAAAGTTTGCAACTTGAGATGATGTTCGATGTGACTCAACAATTAGATGGTATGCATATAATTTAACTTTTTTTAATTCAGAAATGGCGTATTGTCCATTCTGAATGTTTGTATAATCAGCGTATTCTGGTTAATACAAATAGTTTGCATGGATGCACATGAAATTACGAGGGTTTAGCTGGGTAAAGCCCTGAAATTTCTAGGGGTGCATATATATGCAAAAGGAGCTACAGGGCTTAATTTATCCAAGAGATGAATATACATTCTCAATTTTATTGCAAACTGTAAGATAGACGTACGTATCCGTGAATCTGATATTTGTCAGAATTTTATCATTCTCAATTTTCTTGCAGAATGCAAGATAGGAGTACATATTCATAATCCTGATGCTTGTCAGAATTTTATCATTCTTAATTTTCTTGCAAAATGTAAGATAAGTGTACGTATCCATAATCCTGATGCTTGCCAGAATTTTATACGCATTTATTTCATGCTTCTGCAGCTAGGCAAAAACGATAAAAGATCTACAAGGAAAATTTATCCAAGAGCTGAATATCCCTTCTCAATTCTCTTGCAGAATGTAAGATAAAAGTACTATTCATAATCCTGATGCTTGTCAGAAGTTTATACATATTTATTTCATGCTTCCGTAGCTAGGCAAAAACGATAACTGAGCTACATGGCTATTTTATCTAGGAGCTGAATATCCCTTCTCAATTATCTTGCGGAATGTAAGATAGGAGTACGTATTCATAATCCTGATGCTTGTCATAATTTTTTATGCATTTATGCCATGCTTCTGTACCTAAACAAAATAAATCAAAATAAATCAACGAGCTTCAGATTTTACCAGGAATCCTGATCTGATGACGCTCCGATGATGTCAAATAATCATTAAAGGAGCAATAGTTGATGTAGTAGTGCCTGTAGGATGATAGAGCATCGTCTGGAGAGCATAAACTAGTGAAGCATGGATGATTTGTATGATAAAAGACCAAAATTGGCCCATGTGTAGCACGAGACAATGGTTTCAAAGAGGAAATCATTGTTTGACCATCACCAACCACCAGCTCTCTTTTTCTTTCTCCACTCGCACGGCATCAGCAGCAATATCAGAAGCTGAGACGAAAAGGGTCACAACAGCGAAGCAATGATGACATGAAGTTATTGATGTTTTCTGATTAAAAACTTGTATGGTCAGTCAATCCAGTGCAAATTTTCAGACTCCGTAGAATTTAGAGCAAGAGTCACATATTTTAGGCCGTAGATCTGATTGACGCGCCCCTTTTAGCATGTTGTAGCAGAGATAGAGATGAACACTTTTCATTAAGGATGCTTTGCATCATTCCCGCCAATGGTTGCCGATTTCCGAGCTCATAGGATGTATGTGTGATAGCAAGAGTAGTAACGATGAATTGGAGAGCTCGTGGTGGTAAAAGCTATCGTGAGGCTATGGGACTCTTAATATTTCTAAGAGGATGTGATGTTCATCACATCCATGTTTCTGGAGAAGATGAATTCTCGACAGAAGCTTGTAAGCCCATATTTCATATGTTGAGAGGAGAAACATGAATCTGAAATGGTCAAGCCTTTCGAGTGTTCATTGTGCTTGAGATGGTCGTGGCTGCCCCGTTACCAGCGGTAGTTGAGATCATGACCAAGAAGACTGTCAATTTAGGGATTGCTTGAAGCATGAGGGGAATTGATGCCGTCACCTTGAGAATTCTAAATTCATTGTATCTTCCATAATTGACCAGTGTGGTTGAAATCAACAGCAACATCAACAAAGGTGAAGTTCCCATGTTATGGACGTGATCAGGTAAGGGAAGCCAGGAAGGTTGATATCTCTTATTGTTGTTGTTGTCTTTATCGTGCCAAGGCTAGAGAAAAAACTTGAATTGAAGTTCGAGCCCTTCGTTGGTGCCTGATCAGTTGAGTTTCAACTGGGACGTTTTTGTGAGCATTGAATGAATGCAATTATATCTTATCCCGACCCTTTGGCTCATAAGCTTGTTTTACCCTTCTGGATGTGATGATGGTATGCTTATATGGGTAAAGTACTCCAGAGACATCAAGGGTGAAGAGGATGAGATGAAAGGTATCCTGTTGCCAACGTGGTGTTGCGGGTGTCTTCAAAGACTATGTTGCAAGAGGCGTCTCTTGAGCCATCTTTTGAATCCTTGATTATTATGAGATATGTTGCGGTGAGTAGTCCCATGTCACACTTCTCTTTGATTTCTAAAGTTATATTTTCTAGAGTAGGCTTGGGATGCGTTTCATCCTCGTCAGGAGTTGCAGGCACCTATCAGATCTGACGACGTAGTTGGGAGAGGTGGAGATACCTTTGGGAATGTCTTTGGAGAGTAAAGGGGCTGCTCAAGGTTGTGACTCTCTGGTTGACCATATTTTATAGGCTGGAGAGGTTCTTGACAACGAGGGGATCTTGTGCAAATCTTCATTCCCCAAGCGTGGGTTTTTTTATTCTTCCGATGCAGTTGTTGAAGATGATGCTCCAAGTGGTGTCGTTACATAGGATGCCAATGGATGAAAACTTCACCAATTGAGTATCTGAACGCTGAAGTTGATTTTTACTTTGAGTTGGACAGGATCTGACTCTTAGAGGAAGCTGAGATGTCTAAGCTTGTTGTTAGATGGCTTTTTCGTCATATGAGAGCCATTCAGGAGAACTTGAAGGAAATAAGCGCGTCTTCGGATTAGAAATGATTACCAAGGCTAGGTATGATGCCGAAAGGCTATCCTGAGAGTTGAGGCTTGCAACTGAATCCCTTGCACAGGTGGAGAGAGCATATGTTGATGGTGTTGAACAGTCTTCATATATTATTTCTAAATAGTAAGTTTTGAGGGTTTTTATGTGTTTCTGAGATACTCGATTTTTTTTGTGGTTTTATTTTAGAATTTTGAGTAGGTAGATTTTGAATGGTTCGCAAGGATTTTCTAGAGAGAGAAACAATACTTTGTTCAATTAAATAAATTGAAATTTTAAGTATGAATGCAAGGAACTATAAACATTTTGGAGGGATTACAAATGTTGCATAAAAGCATAAAATATTGCTAGAGGTGGTACAATGCTTAAGCCTTGACAACTTTGTCAGGGGTGGTGAAGTGTTTAAGCCTTGACGTCTTTAAGCCACTTTTTCATGTGTACGACTACCCCTGTTGGTTTATCAGTATTGCGGAGTTTGTAGTATCCACCTAATATAGTTTTAATGACCAAATATGGCTTTTCTCCAGGAGAAGCAGTAGCGTCTCCGATTTGGAAAGAGTTGGGTTTTCGGTATCTAAGTTTGATAACACATTTTAAAAATGGTTGGGTTATTGGTTTTAATATTCTCAGTAGAGACGACCCCTATCCTTCGTTTTTTTTTTTTGAAAAGGATCAGCTTGCCATTCTCATCACTAAGGCACGTTGAGGTTGATACTCGGGTCAAGTCCCCAAGCTTTGATGAGACATGTGACAACTGGTTGTAAAGAGAGTTGCTGAACAAGACTTATTTGTCGGCGAAATCCATATGTTCACAACATAATCTCTCCTTTATGCAATTGTTTAGCGTCCAGATCCGTTATTTGTGATATTCCGGAGGTGAGAAATCTTTTGGGTATGCTGGCTTGTTAGCGCCTACATGTGGGTCCCTTGGTGAAGATTTCTCTAGAGATGCGTCGAACCTTGCCTTGTTTATTTGGATCCACGGACGTCCCAAAACTATGTCGCAGTTTGGATCTACATGATTGTGACAGGTGAATTGGTAGTGGACACTCCTGGCCACAATATGGTAGTGGTAGTGGTCTCTCTAAATCTTGATGAATGATGAAGTTTGATTGTTGCATCCCTGGTTGCTTTCTTTGAATGAGGATCTCGCCATCGCATCGAATATCGATTCTGGATGTGCTGACGCTGGCAGCAGTAGATGGTGGTGGCGTTGGCAGCAGCAGCAGATGGCGCTGGCTGGCTTTATAGGGTGACGGCTTGATAAAGGTGACTACCATTATCTCTTTATGCGTCAAGAAATGGAGGAAAGAGATGGCTCCTTAATGTAGAATTATCTGGATCTCAAGTAGACATAGAGGCTGGTTCTGGTGAGACAAAGATAAGTCTTTCTTTTTCGTAATTTTGTATGGACCTTTCCAGAACTCCACTGTTGCTGAGATTTTATTGTTGAATGTTTCCTGTTACTAGATCAGGGGATAAACAAACTTCTCATTTACATCTTTGGACGTAGGCTATGGAGGTGTTAGCATCAGCAATAACTTTGGAGGCGTTTCTAATTTTCTCCATATGATACTTGTGTTGCTCTAGAGGTGGTTGCTCCATATGACTCTTGAGAGGAGCAGTTATTTCCTTCTGAGTAGTAGTTACATTAGCTTGTGCGTCAGCAAGGGTCTCTTTATCATATTTGAGAGACTTGGTGATGCTTGGCTATCCATGGCGTTTCCAGTAGCATTCCTTGAAAGAGTACTGTTGGTGTTTTTGGTGAAAGAATTTTTGGGAATGGAACACCAGAACTGAGATTGGTTGTTGGACCTAAATTGATGTTAGTCTATGAACTAGATCCACCTTATTTTCAGACGGTTGAAGAACGATTTTTAGGTGGTTGAAGAATTGGATTCGTGACCGAGAGATTTATCTCCCACTGTGGTCGCCAATTGTTAGTACTTAAAATTACTTCTAGGAAAAACAATATATTGTTGAAGTACTTTCTTTAGATTCGGAAATCAAAATCGTACAAGACAAGCTTAAACCACGATAGTTCCCGTTCCGTCCTGCTTCGGTCACAAAGAGAGAAAATGAGTTGATCTTAGAGGAGGGAAACAAAGAAAGTTGAAGGAAATAAGTTTCATAAATTGTGTGTAGAGATGTGGAACTATTGAGAATAACTGAGCTTGTAAAGAATGGTAAGCTTGTTCTGTTTTTTGAATGGGCTATGCAGCTTATTTATAATAGTTTGGGAATACACGATTTCCTTGTAAGTAGTGGAGGTAGTGAAGAGATGGAGAGATGGAAGTCGTGGGGATAATGGTATAACTGCCTTGGAATATTCAGGAAACCATTACTCCATTAACTGCTTCAACCTTTACCACTACTTTGTAACTTTCTAATCATGGGGTGTTGCCACGCCGCATGTTGTTGTAACCACCAGACCAAAACCCTATGAAGAATCCCCCCATGTAATTGTTTTGATTTCTCGCAGGAGTTAGTGGAGTCATGGACTCAAATCACGTGAGTAATTTGTGAGTTTTTCGTAAGGTAATTATATCAATGAGTTTGTATCAACTTAGTATGGTTATGTCCTAGTATTGGTGATAGTAGCAAAGGATAATGCTGGCACAAGCAAGCGAGCAGACGCGCAAAAGAGAAGGTAAGAAAGGGGAAAGGCTAGCGTTTCCTGTGCTGCTAGCGTTGCCTGTTCTGCTAGCGTTGCTTGTGTTAGCGCAAACGCTAGCTCTGTCTGTGCTGCTAGCGTTGCTTGTGCTAGCGCTAGCACTGATCCTAGTGCAGGCGCTAGCACTTCTAACACTGCTAGTGCTAGCGTATGGGTGATAGCTGGTGTTGAGAGCATGGTTAGGGCTTGCACTTGCTGGTGTCGTGACCATTTCCTATGCGTCGTTATCCTTGGCATTTTGTAATTATATGGCTATAATTATGTCTTATTTAGGACTGTCAGTCACATGATATTGATGTTAGCATTATGCTTAATTTTTGTGCAGTGCATACAAAACATTTTCAAGAGATTCAGCTTTGGAAGTTTGCAACTTGAGATAATGTGCGATGCGACTCTCCAATTAGATAGTATGTATCTAATTAGCATTTTTATTCAGAAATGACATAATGTCCATTCTGAATGTTCACAATTTTGTATAATCAACACTTTCTGATTAATACAGATGATTTACACATGAAATAACGAGGGTTTAGCTGGGTAAAGCCCTGAGATTTCTACGGGCGCATATATATACAAAATATCTACAAGGATAATTTAGCCACGAGCTGAGTACGTATCCATAAGTCTGATGCTGCGTCAGAATTTCATTTATTATATTTTGGCAGTCATGCAAGGTAACTTTTATAATTCATGCCCTTGTCAAAAACCCACCATCTACACTACCGTACATTTGTTTTCACCCTAAAACAATTGGCGACCACGGTAGGAGATCAACCTCTCAATTATAAAAACCAATTTTTCAGTTATTCAAAATGGTGGATCTTAGGTCTGGAGCAGTTACAACTCCTATATTCGGTTCAGGTAGCACTGCTGGTGGTGATTCTGAAAACACCCATGTTACTACTAAACCTCCTCGTACCAATACTACTGTTACACCTCCTCTCGGTGACAAGACTGTTGAAACCACCGAAAATATTCAAACTCCAATCAACATAGCGGACCTGATGAAGAGATAAGAGGTCCTTTCCAGAATACATGTGGACATGGACACTACTCAGAAGGAAGTATTTGCTTGCCTCAAAACTTTGATGAAGCGACTCTTCCCGGAACAACGCCATCGTCCGACGGAGCGAAGCAGGACCAACCTCGTAGAAACCACTGACGGCGGCACGTCAAAGACTCAAAGAAACAATAAAGTTCATATCATTCCTGATCGTGCACTACAAAAGTACCAACAACTCGATTTTGTCACCCATGAAGATCTTTGAGAGACTCCTACCAAATCATGGCAAGAAAGACTTATCCTTGATCCATCAACATTGGACTCCTTACCCGCCAGAAATCCAAAGGATTCCTTTTCCATGAGGTTACTCATCTCCGACTTTCTATGACGGTTGAAAATACCAGGAACACCTAAACGACACTCGACATGGTCGATCTGACGCAAAGACAAAGAGTTCCTGCAAAAATACAGAATGACATGGATACCACTTAAGAGAGGTACTCACTTCCCTCAAGACTCTAATGGAACAATTCTTCACAGGATAGATCCGTCACCAGTTGCAACAAGAAACGATTCCAAGCCTACCAAAGTCAACAGTTCCAGAATCAATGTTCAAGACGGTGACAAGATCCACATTCAAAGAGGATAATCAAGAAGCCAACAATCCAACCTTTTCACCCATGAAGATCTGGAGAGACTTTTACAATTTCAAGGCAAAGAGGGACCAGTCTCACTTCAGCAACAACAACCTCTTACCCTCTCGACGTCCAAAAGATCATTTCACCAGGGGGATATATCTCTCGCTATTCTCCCTCTATAATGGGGGATAAAAAATATTCAGATCTGAAAAGATCATTCCAGGTGAACGATAAATATCTTGATGACTACATATGCCGATTCAAGGTCCAAAAGCCATAGAGATATCTGTTGGAGAAGCAGTCTGGTCAGTAAGCACTACAGCATCCAATCATCCATGAGGTCCTGTCAAAACGAAGGGTCAAGAGGGAGGCTTCATTTCAGCAAGCGTCATGAATCGAACGCTCACCATTAGCCTCTACCCCAGCTCCATCCTTAGCCTCAGTACCATCCCATAGACAAGCTCTGCTCCATATCCTAGACAAAACTCTACAAAAACAATGACAAAAGCCAAAACCAGTTATGACATTCTTAAATTTTCCCTTTCACGAGGAAACTCTTTCACTCTGGTACGATTTCATTCACTCATGTACCAATACCTTCCTTTCTGGTACCAATATCTTCACTCTGGTACCAGTCCCTTCAGGAAGGCACTACCTACTTCACGCTCCCATGCATCTCATAGATGATGAAAAACCCATGCAATGCCAAGATCAAATTTCACAGCTTCATCAACAGTTTCTTCCTATTTCGAGGACGATTCAACTTTCACTCTGGGGAGATGGGTCATTAACAATCAGTATAAACCGATGAAATGGTGAAATCCCCCATCACGTAAGTACCTTGAGAGGGTCCTACTGAAGAGGAATCAACAATAATACCCGCATTAGGCTACTCAACTAGCACATCCCCTGTTGCACTACCATTCTGCACATCAACGTCAGTAGGAGCATCATCATCAATAAGTATGCGAAGGGGATCTAGCTTATGGTTTTCAGTATGGGGAGGTACACTATCCACATCAAAATCAATAGTAACTCTTGTTCCTTCTCTAGCAAGACCAGCTCTCTGATTTTGGTTATTCCGCCCCTAAAGTTGAGAGGTTACAGGCATATTAGGTCAAAACATCTCAAACATGAAATTCTTGAGCATGAACCACAAAACGTACTATACATATCCATAAATATCAGTGATATTTGAAGTATTTCATGAGCCCGAATCTATTACAATATGTTTCACAAAAACTGCGTCAGAAACTGTTTATATTACCTCCTAGAAACTCTGAAGCTGGCGACAATTGGTAATGAATCTGGGCATGATTCTTATGTCAAAAGTTTTGTATGGATGTCTACTACGAAATACGAAAAGGGAACATTATTCGGACAAACGATCTAAGAGTTATGGCCGAAATGGGGGATGGCATCATGTCTGAAAATTGTCAAAATTTTCCTGGATACTTCCGAATTCTAATGTTGGATCGTTTTGACACCCCAAACAAGCTCAATATCAGATTTTTTCCCTGTCACGCTGTACAAAATTCTTTTCTTATAAGGATAGAGGGGTCAATCATCAAAAACAGAGGTTGTATGAAGATTCTACAACGTTTTTCCCAAGCACTATACTTCTGAAATTTTCTGATGACGAAAATCCATAAAGTTTTAGCAAATTCGAATACATCTATGCTTTCATGAGAAATTTTAAGAACTCACATGTTCTATCATTTTCATAAAGATAAAAAGCTTACTTGAGACGGATCCAAGCTAACGGAGAATCCTCGAGTTACTTTCCCTACTCTTATACGCGTCCCTCAGGGACGCATCAAAAATTAGAGCCAGAGCCAGCCTCTCTCAGACTTGTTCCAGGGACGCGTCATTACGTATCCAACGAAAACAGCCCTATTGCATCTCAACATCTTGTAGGACAACGATGGATTCAACTTCAATTCAGATACTCGCCCCAGTCCCAGCACTTCAACGACGAAGGACAACTCCAACTTTTATGATTTCCCATGTCCTCTCAAATTCTTGGAAGCATAGACCTGTGACGACACCAAAAATTATCTTTTGCTAGGTAGAGGATCCAAGTGAATCACACCTGCGGACTGACGACTCCTTCACTTTTGAAAGCTTAACAAAGTAACATCCTTCGGATAGAAGGTCTGATCAGCAATGGTACTTGCGAAAAAACCTCTCTACTTCAATACCCAAGAAGGATTTGCCTCTTACCTGATCACATCAAGAAAGGTAACCCCATCCTTGTTGCTTCTACTTAATTCAACCACATGATTCTACTGTTGGACACGGTCCGGACTTGGAATCCATAATCATCTCCATCTTAAAACTCCAAAGATACAGTCACCTCAGATTCAGGCTTCTCCTCTCAACTTCTCGAATTTTGGTTTATAAGTTGCTAGTCAGAAATCCAGTAATATGCTCACCATGGAGAAAATTGCACACATTGTCCTCCTGGTACCTGTCGTGTCTCCTGGTGCTTGTCTTGCTTCCTGGTACATGTCATGTCCCATGGTACTTGTATTGCTTTCTGGTACCTGTCATGTCGCCTAGTACCTGTCCTGCTCTCTAGTACCTGTTCATCTCTCTGAGCTAACATCCTCATGAAACCAGCATCTTTACGACGGCAACATCTCACAGCGTCACCTTCAGGCACCTGCTCAGTCCACTTCTTTATTCTTTGATGCTTTTATCAGTAACTGTTCAATTCATCATTCACAAGAAGTGTTCATCTATGTCTCTACTATGACATACCAGAAGGGCACATTAATCAGAGACATGAGCTAGGATATATATCTCTTACACTAAAGTCTACAGGATCTGAAAATTCACACGGGATTACTAATCACAAATGTTTGTGCATGGTTGGATGACCTAGTAACCTCCGAATTGAGTGGTTCTTTTTGAATATGATAAATTGGCCTTTTGGCTTCAAAATTTTGGGTCAAACGTCAAAATCCGACATCGTATTAAACTTCAACATCTTCTGAAGCGAATGGTATGCAAACTAGGGTTTACAAAAGGGATTCAGAAGACTCGGCTTATAGAGGCCTCATCTGCCCGTGGATTTTCATCTTCCCAGACATACCATCATCTCAGGTTGCGCTGCATCTCCCAAGAAGATCTCACAACACTGGAATACCCCATCAACCTTTCTACGACATGAGCATTAGAGTTCACTCCCAGTCACACCTGTAATTCTGATCTACCTCAGCTTCATCTATCAGTTTCCAGTATCTCCAACTTTGCTGCTACTAGCTACAACTCAAGGCATCATCTCCATGTGTCCTGTCTCTCATCTACTGCCGCCTTGATGACGCTATTACTGGCACTACTTTCTCACAAGAAAATTTAAATCTAAGGCCTAACTCTGCACCAAAGGCATTGCCCGGAGGAGACACGACTAACAATATTTCTTGCTGGAAGCATAAATGAAGAATCGATCCAGCTGACTTGATCCTCTATGTGAGATGAAGCGGACCTATTTTCAAAAATAAAGAGAAAACGCTCAATATATCCCCTCTCTACTCACGGGCAAGTTAGCATTCCGGGCAAGAACATGGACATCTACTAATCCCAACCCGGGTTAATATTAAGGGGAACATATCTCAATCTCGGATAAGACAGAGCTAACCAAGTTTATTCCATAACCAATAGTGCTCCTCATAGACGTAGTCTCCATGATCTGCTGGTAGATGCTCAACCAACGTGACTGGATCAGAAGTTCACACCGAAATAATTTATTGCTGAGCCGTATGAGGTAGAACCCAGTTACGCCTCTTTGGCTTACAAATTAGAAATTTCGGGCAAGAACATGGGCATCTACTAATCCCCAACCAAGATTCACACTAAGGGGCACTTATCCTAGTACCTAGGAGCCAGAAGCTAAGTATACCTTCTTCTACTTTTTAAATTTAAATTACAGAATATAATCATTATAAGCATACTGTCACCATCTAGTGCTTACTGTGCAATATTACTGTTCTTCACTAAGCATAGAACTTAATGTAGATAATGAGTTTTCGACAAGGGATAAAATTGTAAAATCGTCCTTCTGCCTAATACTTGTGCATACTTCTGAATTCACATCAAAATAAAAATTACTATATTCCTACTTATATTTCACAGGCTAATTGGGGATACAGTTTCTACAAAAGGCTACAAGTATCCTATACTGACCCTGTAGTCTATTATTGCTACATAATAAGTCTCAAGCTCCTAGATGGGTTTCCTACTAGTATAGAGCAACTTGAGTCCGCTCTAAACAACTACAAACATTCTAGACTGGCCTCGCACTCTCCTCAATACCCATAATATTTATACCATATCGAACTAGTCTCAAGTCGTATAAAATTCCATGGTTGAATTCCTTGAACTTGTCTCGAGTGCGCATCGATGTTCTGGTAGCTTATATCAAATTCGGGAATAGCTAATGCTTAAACCACAAAATACACTCTAGCTTAATGCTTCGTTCGCAATGAACTAGTCTCAAATTGCTCTTCTGAGCTTAAATATGCTATTATAGCCCTTTGCTTAAATATAAGCCATAAATTATGCGCCACTCCTCTCGGACGAGCCAAAATCAAGAAGCAATGCCTCAAAAGACGCATTAAGCCTCGGAGGTAGGCTAACCCTAGCCTTTTCAAATATCAACACCAAGTTAGCACAAGCTATTTGGCTTAGCACCACATCGGCGCTAGTTCGTCACCATAGCGCTAAAAGCGCTAACCCTAGACAAGCATATCTTAGATTGGCACATCCCCATGAAAGCCTTCACGGTGCTAGCATCTCAGCTAGTAATGACCATGGCCTTAGCACCTTAGCACTAAAAGCGCTAGCTCTCTTAGCGCAAACCCAAGTGCCAAAAGCGCTAACAACTATGACTAACCATCTCGTCCTAGATTAGCGCCCTTGGCCGTAGCGTTCCAGATATGATGCGTCCCTACTTAGCGTCCATGGATGACGTGCTACAAGCCTTGGGCGTCCCTTAGCTGATGCGTTCCCTACCTTGGTTATAGCGTCCCTACCTCGTCCAACACGTCCCATGTTCTAGCGCGTCCCATGCTTGGCGCGTCTCAAGCCTGGCAGGTCCCTAAGCCTTGAAGGTCTCCATGCCTGGAAGGTCCCTAAGCCTGGCAGGTCTCCTAGCTGGCAGGTCTCTAAGCCTGGTAACTCTCCATGGCTGGCAGGTCTTTAATCATGGAAGGTCTTCATGGTTGGAAGGTACCTAAGCCTGGCAGGTTCCTAAGCCTAGCAGGTCTACATAGCTGGAAGGTCGTTAACCCTGGGAGGTCTCCATGGATGGCAGGTCCCTAAGCCTAGCGCGTCTCTATATCTAGCGCCTCTTGGATAACACGTTCCGGCTAGCACGCTCCTTGGCCTAGCGCGACTTTGGCCTAGCGCGTCTGTGACCATAACGTCCATAGCTTTAGCGTGCGCGGCCTTAACGTCTTCTTTGGCACAAATGCCTCCTTTACTTTGGCGCAAGTACTTCCTTGACTTTGGCGCAAGTACTCCCTCAGAAATATGCCATTCTTCTCAATATTGGTGTAGTACCAAATCTTATATGGTTTTCTAATAGGTCTTCTTGCTTAAGAAAATGTCTATAATATTTGGCCTCAAATGTCTCTCAGACTTATGCTAAGTCACTTCTGAGCTAATACTTAGCCATTAAATATGCCATGTTACTCCTAAGCAACTACATAACCACTGAACTTCCTAGAATCGACACTAATCAGTATGATTATCAATCCAGTGAGTTTTACAATTGGCCTCACTGACTTAGCAAGTCATTTGAATTGACTTGAATTACTCAAAAAAATAGTGGCTTATGACTCCACTATTTCCACGAGATATCAAATACAACGCATGGGGGGATTCTCATTGGAGTATTGGTCTGGCGGTCTACGAAAATTGTGCATTGTGGGAACACATACACGAACAAGAAAGTAACAAGTAGTAGGAGGGTTACATAGCATTTTAGAGGATAAGGAGTAGTGGTCTGACAGGTCCTCCTTACTTTTCGGACACGACCCCCTACAATCTCCACAATCATCACTTCTCCACCTCTCCCTGACCTCCACCACTTAAGATAAATCATTGTGTCTCCTTTGAACTATAAATATATGATTCTCATCTATTCGAAACAAGAACAAGATAATCAGACAGGAGAAACTAAACATACAATTGGCGATTCATCTTAGAGATAATCCTTTCTTCTTCACACACTACCTATCACTATGATATTTTTCAACCTTCTTTGTTTCCCTCCCCTAAGACCTACCCTATCTTCTCCATCTTTGTGATTGAAGAAGGAAGTGAACGATAATTTCTTGGTTTAGGCTAGTCCTTTTCAATTTTAATCTCTCGAACCTACTTGAAAGTACGATTCTACCATATATTTGTTTTCATCCTAAAACACTTATCATGGTGGATGGACATCAAATTCCTCGACGCGCAATTACCCAGGAAGGGTCCTGCTGGAGCCGAAGTCAATATTAACATCTGCACCAAAACGCTCAACGAAGCACTACCCTCAACAAGCATGTGAGCAGGAATACTCTCATGATTTTAAGTATGAGACAGGGCATTATCTACATCGGGATCAACGGTAATTCTTGTTCCTTCACTAGTAAGCTCAACTCTCAGATTTCGATCATTCACCCACTAAAAGTAAAGAAAATACGGGAAAACTGAGTCAGAACGTCTCAAGCACAAAATTCTTGAGCATAAATCATACAACTTGTCATAAATACTCATAAAAATCAGACACATTCATTATAAAGTTTTATTCAATGGATTATATGAGTTGGAACAATCACAAGACGTTTTACGAAAAAACGCCTCAGAAGCGCAATTTTTACTTCCTCTCGGAAACTCTGAATCTGATGATAGTTGGTGAAGAATATTGGCGTGGTTATTATATCAAAAGTTTTGTATTGATGTCTAATGCAACGTATTAAAAGGGCACCTCTATCAGACAAGCGAGCTAAGAGTTATGGCAAAAATGGCTAGCAGAGTCAAGTCTGAAAACTGTCAGGATTTTGTAGATACTTCTGACTTCTACTGTTTGGTCGTCTTGACACCCCAGACAAGCTCAAAACATGGATTTCTTCTTAAGAGGATGTAGGAAATCGTTTTATATAAGGATATGGGGGTCAATCATCCAAAATGGAGATCGTATGAAGATTCTATGACGTTTTTCACAGACATTATACTTTCAAAAAAAAATTATGACGAAAATTAATGAAATTTTTCATTCATTAATTTCAAGACGAGAAGACATTATTGCAAATTTATGAGAAGTACTAAAAAAATGGTTCCATCATAACGGCCATACATGAAATATCTAATTTAAAGAAGTCATTTCTGCAAAGAGGAAAAAGAGGGCCAAATTAAACTTAATCAGAAGACTCGGAATTCGAGTCAGTGTCACGTTCGTCGTCACCCTCCTTATCAGAATCATGTCCTTCTTCTTATCCGGTATTCTTTAGATTCTTCTTCAAGGCCCTCTTATCTGGATTGTTCTCCTAGAATTCCATATGGATTTTCATCAGAGTCCCCTCTGAATGTTCTTCGGGACCCTCGTAGTCAGAACCCATCTTCATGTCGAAATAGGCATCGACATGCTCAGCTTCACGGTCATCCTCATTTTCTGAGTACGATTCAGACCCAAACTCATACATCACATGATCTTGATGATCCTTTTCGGAAGGATACTCATCCACATCAGAATCAGGACCCACACCATAAGGACGAATACCTCGCTCGATCCGTTCATCTTTTTCCCTTCTTGCAATTGCTCGAAGACGTCGCTCCTTCATATAAGTTGTGATTTTCTCATCCTCAGCCTTCTTCTTCTCCAGTTCCTCTCTGCATATTGCTTTTTCCTCGACATTAATCACAAAACATAGATCCAGAGCAAATTGACGAGTTTCTTTCAAACGATCGAGAGGCATACCTCGAACAAGTTTTGTAACCTTATTCAAAGAACAACTGATTTTTTACTGTACTTTCCGGGGAGAATCTGCCTTCATTTTTTTACCTCCACATCCTAGTTTCTTGCTTGAAGGATTAGAGTTACGGTTTCGATCATGAATTGCCATAATCTGCTTAAGTCAAGATAAATACTTCAACACGAAAGAAAAGAAAATTACTTTGCTCCAGAAGGACAAAGGTGAAACTAGAGTTTGAGGAAATAACATTCTCATTATTATCAATATATATATATATACGTATGATATATGAGAAAATTTTGGAAACCCTAGTTCTACTAAATAATGAGATTACGATTGAAAACTCTAGCTTATCTAAGTTGGTAATTTAAAATATGGAGAAAGACGTGCTTACCTTTGCTCCTAGCCAAGGACGCTTGCTCAAAGAACAAGCTTGCTTTTCCTACTGCGTGCTCGAGGAATGGACCTGCCTATCCCGTTGCATATGCAAGAATCTAGTGGATATCACAAGCGCCTTCTAGTACCAGCGAAAAATAAAATAAAAGAGAAAGAATAATTGGGCGGAGAGGCATATATATGGGTGCCAACTTAAAGAGTCCTTCCTCAACTAGGAAACCTAGGAAAAGAGAGAAAAGTGGCGTCAACCGACCTCTCTCTTGTTGGCGGCAATTTGGTATTCCTAGCAAGAACAAATGCGCCTACTATCCCCAACCAAGCTTTATGTTAAAGGGTGCATATCTCAAGCATCCAGGAAGCTAAGTACACTCTCTTCTACTATTAAAATTTAAATTATGCATATATAATCATTATAAGCATACCGTCACCATCTAGTGCTTACTGTGTAACATTACTGTTCCTCACTAAGAAGGGGACTTAATGTAGACGGTGAGTTTTTAAAAGGGATAGGATTGTAAAATTTCCCTCTGTCAAGCAGAAAAAATATAAGGATATGTGTCTATTTATGCGTATATGCTTAACTCTAAAACAAAATATGGAATATTGTATCTCTACTTATATTCCGCAAGCGAATCAAGAATACAAATTCTCTTCAAATATTATAAACTGGCCTTGCAGGATCCTCAATACTCACAATACTCATGCCATATATAGCTAGTCTCAAGTCACATAAATTCCACGGCTGAATTCCTTGAACTTGCATTGAATGCGTATCGATATTCTAGCAACATCTATCAAATACGGGAACAGCTAATGCTTAAACCCCAGACTACACTCAAGATTAATGCTCCATTCACAATAAACTCATCTCAAATTGCTCTTCTAATCTCAAATATGAACTCTAGCACTTTTCTTAAAGATAAGTCACGAATTATGCGCCACTTCTCTTGGACACGCCACAAACAAGAAGAAATGCCTCAAAAGATGCGTTGAGCCTCCGAGCTAGGCTAAACCTAGTCTTTTCTCTTACCATCAACAAGTTAGCACCAGCTATTTGGCTTAGCACCACATTGGCTCTAGTTAGCCACCATAGCGCTAAAAGCGCTAACTTTCCTAGATTTAACCCTAGCGCTTGAGAAGTGCCAACTAACCTAACATGGTCTTAGTTATCACATCTTGTCCTGATAAGGCCTTAGCTAGCGCGTCACTACCTTAGCACCTTAACCTTATCGCTAAAAATGTTAACCCTGACCCTAGCACCACCAGGCGCGTCTCCGAGTAACGGCTAAAGCCTGATGCGTCCCAACATCCTAGCACGTCCTAGCCATCCTAGCGCGTCCTAGCAGCCTAGTGCGTCCTAGTAGCCTAGCGCGTCCCAGCCAGCCTGATGCGTCCTTAGATCCTAGCGCTGATGCGCCCATGCCTGCAGCGCTCCTGACTTAGCTCCATTGGCCAATGTGTCACTATCTCTAGCATGTCTCTAGCTCCAGCTGATGTGCTCCCATGCCTAGCGCATCCATACTTAGCATCTACGGCTTAGCACATCTATGGTTATAAGCGCATTGGCACTGGCACTTTAGTGCTAACTATATTTGACCTAGTTGAAGTGCTGACTTCAAACCTTCTTAACACTAGCTTCCTAGTCGTAGCATAATTGATATTTGCTAGAAGTTATGTTTGTTGGCCTTACTCCTGAGACATTAGCATATTAGCCTTTTATATTAAAAGAACTAGCACATTACCATTTGTGCTAAGTAACTAATACTAAATTTGCTAGCGACTTCCCTCAGAAATACGCCCTTCTTCAAAATACTGGTCTAATACCAAATCTTATATGACTTTCTAATAGGTCTTCTTGCTTAAGAAGCCATCTACCATATTTGGCTTCAAATGCCTCACAGACTTATGCTAAGTCACTTCTGAGCTAATACATAGCCATTAAATGTGCCATGTTACTCCTGAGCAAGTACATGACCACTGAACTTACCATACTTGACACTAATCAGTCTAATTATTAATTCAGTGAGTTGCGTAACTTGCCTCACTAACTTAGCAAGTCATTTGACTTGAATTAATCAAAACAATGGTGACTTATTACTCCACTATTTCCACGAGATATCAAATACAACACATGGGGGGATTCTCATTGGGGTATTAGTATGGCGGTCTACGGCAATCGTGCATTGTGGCAACACATCCACGAACAAGAAGGTAATGAGTAGTGGGAAGGTTACAGAGCAGTTGAGAGGATAAGGAGTAGTGGTCAGACAGGTCTTCCCTACTTTCCGAACACGACCCAACTATAATCTCCACAATCATCACTTCTCCACCTCTCTTTAATTCCACCACTTACGAGAAATAAGTGTAACTCCTTTGAACTATAAATAGATGGTTCTCATCTATCCGAAAAACACAACGAGACATAAGAAACTAAACATACATAATTAGCGATTCATCTTAGAGATAATTCTTTCTTCTTCACACAATACTTACCACACTGATACTTCTCAACCTTCTTTGCTTCCCTCCTCTAAGACCTACCCAATTTTTTCCACCATTGTGATTAAAGCAGGACGTGGATGGCCATTTCTTGGTTTAGGCTCGTCCTGTTCGATTTTGACCTCTCGAACCTACTTGAAAATATGATTTTACCGTGCATTTGTTTTTACCCTAAAACAAACATATTTCCAAAACGCTCAAAGTCTTGATAATTAAGAATCTTCTTGTCGGACAAAACATTTCTAAAATCTAAATATCTTTCATAGATTAACTCAAATATTTCATTAATGGTTTGATATGTTCTTTCCTTAGGATTGCTATTTAACGCCACAAACGCAATGAACACACGGAACCACAAATTATCCGAAGGTTGATCCAAGTTAACGTATAAGTGTTGGTCATAACTAGTAGTCGTTCACCAAGCACAAATTATGGAATTATCTTGGATCTTGGTGAATTTCGGAGCCATGTAAATGTGAAGTTTTGGAAATATGAACAAATGAGAAAACTTGTGAGATATGTGAGATAAGTGAACTTTTTTGATGATGAATAAATGGGAAGAGTTGTAAGATGTGTGAGGCTCATTCTATGAAAAATGACTCTCCTTATATAATCTTTTTCGTCGGCATGGTTTGACCATCCTAGAAAAGACGAGTTCGTTGGGTACATAATCTTTTTTATCGGCATGGTTTGATCATCCTAATAACTATGATGAATGTGGCTAATTCCTTTACAGAGAATTGGGATAATTTTTCGGCATAGAAATAATTATAAACGTGAGTGACGACTGATACATTAACCTATCAAAATGAGAATTTTGTTTTGTCGGCGTTGAATATCAAGGTTACGGCAATGCAGACTGAATCTAACTTTGGAAATCCCGGCAGTCGGCATTGAATGTTTAGTTTCGAGCATACCGACTGTATCATTGAAATTATATAAACACAAGAAAAGAAGTCATTCTTTCACGCTAAAACTGAAATTTCATTGAAGGAAAAAAAATACAATGAAGCAAAAGACATTACAATGAAATAAAAATACATAACAATGATAATTGATAATAACATTACACTTGAAAAGTTATTATATATTGTAAAACAAGACATTTTTTTGAAGACTTTGTAGCATTTGAAATCCTTGAATTTGTGTCCCATGTAACGCGTAAATTCGTTAAGAGCAATAGTTTTCTGAAAAATGGAAGCAATAGTAAGTTAGTATTATATATAATATATTCAAATTAGATGTGATTAACATGTAATTCATATATACTTACTCGTTCCTCATGACCTAGATGAGGATGAGAGATATTCACGCTGTACAAATTCATTCTAAAATAAACACATCGGTCACATATGATAAAATATTTTTCCTTAACTGTATTCATCGTTCTTGAATTTTGATTGCTGTTTAATGCCAAAAAAATCATAAATACATGGTTCCAAAAAGGATCTGTGGCATCAAAAATATTTAGAACCTCTTCTTGCTTTGTCGCCACCCACATGCGAACGATGCCAATATCTTCTTTGGTGGTGAACCTAGCAGCCATGTCTAGTTTTGTAAGATACTTGTTTTAAGATGAAGAAATAAGAAGATATTTTTGTTGAAAGGATTGTGAGGAGTATTTGTTAAGAGAAGTGTGAGTGTTCTTTGATGAGAGAAGAGTTGTTTTTATAGACCATAGAACCCAATGACTAGTGTAATGGCTCAATTTCCAAAAATCAAGCCGTTGGGTACACAATATTATGTTCAAAACCAAAGTCGGCATGTATTTCAAATCCAAAAACAGTACCGACTATGACTCAATTAGCATCAGAATATCGGGAGCCTCAGTCGGCATTGAATGTATATGTGTCGAGCATGCCGAGTGAACACTATTATGTTATATAAAGTATATAAGTTCTCAGTCGGCATTGAACTTTTTTCTACAATGCCGGATGATGTACAATGGTCAGTTTTCTAGCCGTTTAAGGCATAGTCTATATAAAGTTGTATATAAAACGTCCTCATTGTTCTACTCTGACGCATATTTACCCCAAAATCAATATTAAACTTACTGACCAAGCCTTGCTTCAGTTATAAAGGAGGAGAATGGTTGATCTTATGGAGGGAAGCATAGAAAGATAAAAAAAAAGCGCGATGAATTCTAGCTGAAAAATACAAGTCTATGTAGTTGAGTTCAAGTAGAGAAGGTGGAATTGTTTATGATAGTCCGATGAACTTCGATAAACTTAAGATTGTCTTAAAAATAAATGAAGTGATCTATTTATAGTGTTGAACTTTGATCTCGTAAGAAGTGGAAAAGTTAGAGAGGTGGAGAACATGACCATAATTATAGGGAGGATTCTAGAAACCGTAACGTCCATTAAATCATTATCCTATAATGTCCGACTTAATTCTTTGTCATTGTGGGTGTTCAGTTACACCACACATACTGAAAACTGCCAGACCAATACCCTAAAGAGTCTCCCCTATGACATGTTTGATATCTTGTAGATTTGATGACTGGATAACGTGAATGGCTATGGATCAGTACATCGAGCAAACTATATTATTCAGTATCGTCTAGGCATCACATATTAGTAATGCTAGTCATGGTCATGGTGATGGTACTCATGATTAATGAAGCACTTCATGGCATCAATACGAGGCGATGAGTCACTATAAAGGAGTCAAGAAAGGATTATGTCAATAACAACTTGATATTGATGCCCGAGAGTCGTAGAGGCTGGCAACGATGCACGAGCACTACCCTGTTACCCTCGTCAATAGACAATTATTCTTGGGTGACCATGTATGATTTCAAAGATAACATGAGACATTAGTATCACTTCATGCAGAATGCTCAATCATCGCATCACTTAGTGAATGATACAAGCATGTGGCATATCTTTGCAGAAAGTGACATCTCATGACATGTTAGTTGTATGGGTTCGTATAACCCCTCTGTGAGTGATTTGCGTTAGTGGCATCACTTTGTGTAAGATAATATCTTGGTGCATATATTCGTTAATTATGGACATGGATGGCATCGCTGAACCTTGTTCGTAAAATATGCTAGGTGTTAGCCATCTAGTAAAAATAATCGATTAATAACTATCAGTGGCTTAGTGTATAAATCAGAATAACCAGTAGCCAATGGAATCGAATGGCACATCTGAATACCAAAGATACGCATATGAGTGGTAAGGACAACATTGTGAAGGACATGACGATTGGGTACTAGTATTGGACGAACGCCAAGAAATATTCTGGCACTAGTTTAGCCCAGCGCCGTGCAAGTTCGCTTAAGGCTTGGGGAGTGCTAGCTAGGATAATCGCGCAAGTTAGGAGGTGCGCAGACTTGGTAGAAGCCTGGCACTGGAGAGATGCATAAGCTTTGGTGAAGCACATTCTTGGAGATACACATGCCTGGAGATGCAAAAGCTTGGAAATGCATAATCTTGGAGATGCACGAACCTAGAGACGCGCAAGCTTGGAGATGCGCAAGCCTGGAGATGCACAAGATTGGTGTGCTCAAAGTCAAGGCTATGCAAGGGTTATCAAGGACAGGCTCGTGCAAAGGAGTGCTCGAGGACACGGCTAAAGGAGGAGTTCTCGAGGACACGAAGACTTGGTAACACAATAGGGACTTGCACTAGGACTTGCTCAGCGCCGTGCACATATGCGCTTTCAAAAGGTCTGGTACTGGGCTGACCCAGCGTCGTGCATATGAGTTTGACGCTGTCTAGTTCCAGCGTCATGCATTGTTAATGTGCTAGCTTTGCTAGCGTTAATAAGTTTCTGGCGCTGGGACTAGCCCATCATCGTGTGTATATTAGGTTGTTGTGACTAGACCAACGCCGCACACATTAGAGTTTTGATGCACTATTTTTTTTGTGCAAATATTGGATTTTTGGCCGAATCACGGATATTGAAACATGACGCCAAGAAATTCAGGCGAGGGATTATCGCACTTGGATTAAGTTCAAATTATGCTATTTGGTTTAGTGGTTATCCGTGTAAGAGCATGACATTCATTCGAAAATAAAAACTTATTACGAATATATATAATATAAAAAGAAGTGGTGTTTGTCTAATGATAAGACCAGGAACGAATGAGATCGTCTGAAAAATACAACGGAAGTTGAGGATAAAAAGAAGTGGTGTTTGTCTTATGATAAGACAAAGGACGGATGAGATCGTCCGAAAAACACAGTGAACGTTTAAGATCTATCGACTTGGCTTTTTTTTTCCAGCAAGACAAAAGACGTCCAGGATCGATCCGGATTACCAAATTTCAATGAATTAAAATCGGCATTAACCTAACTATATTTGATAATCGTATCCATGATTACCTAATTTGATTAAGTTATATTCACCGTAACTTAACCTAACTTAATTACCGATATAATTTCAGAAAACCCTAATCTAATTTTCACATCCTAATCTTCTCTCGCTTCTTTTCATCTTTTGTTCTCTTTCACTCATTTTTTTTCTTACGATTTTTTTGATTTTTTTATTGATTTGTTAACAACTAAGAAGAAGATTGAAAGGGAAATTACTTCTGGAACCTATTTTGTGATATTTTTCTATTTCATAACCGACACATTATTCAAACAGATCTATTCTTCTGTTTTAATTGCAGGATAATCAATAGCAACAAGTTACACAAAAAACAGTTCCAAATGTAAGACTTAATTTCTCAGTTTTTGCTATGTTTTTTTAAATCGCATTGTATATCAGCGATGGGAGGAACAAATTAAGATAACCTATCGTGATGATGCTATGTGTGGATTACCAAAGGCTCAAGCATGAATCAATCAATTTTTAGAATTTAATGTCTTCTTTATCCAGATATAAGCTTTGAGACCTATGGTGCCGACAAATCCCCATATATTACATGTATTGACTTTTATGTTTGTAAGAGAAAGGGCTATGCTTGAGCCTACAACATAAGTTGATTTCCTTCACTTGTGACCCGTTGAAGAAGATAAAGGGTGAGACCTTTCTTTCCCTTTGTTGTTGCACTGTCCCTGAAATGTTTCGATGTCACTTAAAATTAATAACATAAATGTTTTAATGTTGCTAATTTAATTGGTTTATGACCTCAGGGATACATTAGGCTCACCAGTGCATAAGAATATGAAAAAGAACATTTTCCGTCAAATGCATTCTACTATTTATACTTAAAATAAATACTTATCTTATGTAAATTGTTAATCCACCTATCATTTCCCACCACTACTTGGTTGTCTATCATGATTCTTTGTCATTAACTCTAGAAATTTATAACCTCCAATATAATTAGGGTTGCGGAATCGTTCTTACTGTAAAAAAATCAAAACCTCATCAATTGTATTTAATCGATTTATAACCCGCACACCATCACCGTCAGTTGAAGAGGTAACTTTGTTTACATCTCCCTTGTTTTTTTTAATTATCAGTTCACAATCCTCTTCTTTTTTTGTTAATTTATAAGGTTAGATAATTGGATAATAATGTTGGGTTATTTTACTTAAATGTATTTAGATCAATAAATAAAAATCAATCAGATCACAATTATTTTATGCCTAGATTTGTGTTGTACAACTTAAATGGTATTTTTCCTGACGGGAAGCTTGACACAATATTTAGAGGTTGTCCTTTTGCATTAACAAATAATTACTAACATCGATTTGGTTAAATTCAATGACCTTCAATAACAAATAAGTAATAAAATTTATGTTTACTTGCAGGAATTAGTGGAATTCTCAACTTGGCAGCAACATAGTCGAAGAACACATGTTAAAAACTGAGCAATCTATCAATTCCAAGTTTTTACAATTAAGATTTTGTTTTGATTATTTTAATTAAGCATTATTATTAATTGATATTAAGATCCATAGACAAATGTTGTTTGGTTGCATTTAGACTCTAGCTATACATTTTTGTGTCATTTAAGTCTACTGTTTAAAATGGGATTAATTGGTTTATAGGGGGACTATGGATTGTGATTTATCGGCCGACTTTTTAAGGCTCTATTGAAGCTACTGTAGTTTACCCGTGTAATGTGTTTTTCCCTCCCTTCATCTTTGCATGTTTCTCCAAAAAAAATAATCATTATCAATAATTAACTCGTTAGATAGCAATGTTACAGTTTCTCGGATTGTAATTCACCCAGATACCCGTTAGGACTTCTATTATCTAGCCAGAATGTATACTGTATATGATGTTACGTATGAATTTAGACCGTTACTTGAATGTGTTTGCAAAACAGAGTATTTTTTTTTCCGTCCCTCTTAGGTGCACATCCATATTTATTGTCATCGTTTTGTATCTTTCTCCACAAGTCTTTTTTTTCTCAGTTTATGTTTTTCAGAGTTCTGATTTTCATACTCAAGGTACTACTTCTAATAACCTGTAAAAATTTGGTTATCACAATACAAAATGGAGCTGCTATACACCACCGCATATCTAAGACATCTTCAATATTCTTGTAAAAACTTTTGTCGTATTGATCGTTGGCGTTTTTCAGATCTTGCCAATATTATTTGTAAACTATTTATGTTATTTTCGGGTAAGCCTATAGATCATCAAGCACAACTAAAGCAGTAATGAGTTCACCACTTTTAAATCCTATTCGTGGATGGTTAAATGGAAACATTTTTCTATTTTTCATAAGTTAAACAATGGGTTTTTGTTGCCATTGAGTTATATTTATATGTTCGTCCTGATTTTGGTCTATAAGATTGATATTTTTGAACATTATTATTAATGTTACAGTTTTTACATACTTTGATAACTTCAACACAAAGTGTTGCTTTGTTTTACTTTGTACCGAAGTCATATAAATAGTGTTAATAAACAAACTAAACTCCCTTATATCAATGTCATACTTTAAATAACTAATCAAAGTAAAATATACTTTGGGTGTTTATGACGGTTGAATTCATACCCATCTCTGAGTTAGCCATCAAGGTTTTATAAGTTTTGAAAAACTATAATTCTGCTTTTGTATTTCGTAAAACCTTATATCTCTAATAATACAAACCCATCTCTGACTTAGTATATAAGGTATTAAAGTCGAATTCAAAGGTTTTGTACTTAATCTTTGTATCTTTGCAACAAAATAAAACTATTAAAAAGCAAAATTAATTCATTTTGTAATACTCTGGTGGGCGCTTATTTGTGTCGCCTATTATATTTTGGGTTTCCCATCAGTATATTCGTGTGATTCAAATTAGAGAGGTTAATAGAGGTAAGTGCGTCTCTTGATGGTTTGTTGCGACCGAAGTTCAAGTTTATATATTTCGAGATTTTTATCACTACACTTTCAAGATCATTTTCATCGAATTTTATCTCTATGTATAAAATAGAAAAAACATATTTATAATTTAACTATATTTCACAATCTAACTAACTTTCCGATATATACAAATCACATCCAAATAATTTTCTCTAAAGTTAACTTTTGGTTGAATTAATACCCGACCATAACTGACATTAACTTAATCGCCATTAATTATATAACTAATATATCTAACCAGGTCAGGGCCGTAAGCCCCAGATAACTCTAAAAGTAGTAAAAAAACTAAACTTCTTAATTTAATCTAACCACGACCCCGACTAATTTTAAAAGAGGAATAAACTAAGGTTCTTAACATAACTAAATATCCCTGTCTGTGTTTGTTTCCCTTCGAATCTTCTTTGCTTTTCTTATGCAGTTCCATGAATTTACGGTTTGTTGGTTGTTTTCAGGTTTTTTACAATGATCAAAGTAGAATCCGAAAGATATGCACCTTTTTAGGGTTTTTACAGTTGGATTGATGCAACAATATGATTAGGTATTAAAATTTATTAGTTTTTATTTTTGCTTGGAAAATGATTGATTAATGACAAGCATATATTTTTCTTCATCTTATTTAGAAACTATCGATAGAAAATCTTCCGGTCTTCGATTTATTGTGACACTTGATAAGTGCATAATTCTTACATTTTAAGTATCATTTCCTTATACTTATTTGTTATATTTTGTGTGAATTACCATGTGTTAGTATTACTTTTATAGTTTATGTGTTTTATTAGGTTACATCTCTGAAACAAGTGAAATGGAGCTTACAAGAGAAGAATTGCCAAATACCCAGTGGAACTCAGTATATTTCAGGATTTCTACTCTCCATCTTATAGGAAATTGAATTACGAAGCCAACGGCGAAAGAATGAAGTCATTCCGAGGTCGTCCGAAGAAATTACAAGCAAAACAAGAACAAAGGGAAAAATGGTCATTTCAAGGGAACCGGATATTGGCACTTGTCTTCATCTTTAGACACTGTGCATTTGCGGTAAAACAAAGTAGGTTTTCCGACGCATCAAGTTTTTGGCGCCGCTGCCTGGGAGTTGTTTTTCGATTAATTTTTTTTTTAGGTTTAGACTTTTTTTAGTTTATTATTTTGTTCTATTTTACGTTTTGTTTTGTATTTATCTTCTGCTGCAGGTTTTGGAAACGGAAACAAACAGAAATTGAGCCAAAGATTTTGGTGATTAAAGACTTGGAGTAAAGTTAAAGCTGAAAAAGAACGTGGAAGAAGATAATAGTTAATTTTTACTTTTTTAGATTTTTATTAGTTAATTTAATTTAGAAAAACTGTATTAGGAAATGTTTAATTATTTTTGTAATTTTCTTTTATTTTTGGACATTTCGGGACATTATTATTTTTAAACCCTACGGAAGGGTAGTATTAAATATAAACTGCACAGGGAAGGACGACAATTACGAGATTGTTTCATCCCCTTGGGTTCGTACACTGACACAAGAGTCAGTGGTCAGAGTCGACTTCAACGGTTCGTTGCCCGTCTGGTACGGGAGGTAAAACTCTATCAATCCACGAATCCCCTGCAAGTGGATTTACTGTATTCCTCGTATATGCCCGATATAACGATAGGTTGGGATAGAGATCAGGATAATCGTCTTGTTAGGAGTAATCTATTATTCATGGCTAGAACCGATAATGAGGGTGTAAACCCTCCAGTTAAAACTTTGAGAGACTACATGTACCCAACTAGAGTCTCTCAACCGTCATGCATTGTTTTGCCTACCACAAAAGCCCACTTTGAAATTAAGATTAATATCATCCAGGCTTTGCCAAACTTCTATGGAAGAGAAAATGAAAACCCTTACAACCATATTAGAGACTTTGAGGAACAATGTGGTACTGTGAAGATTAAAGACTTGACCGATGAATATTTGAAATTGAGATTGTTTCCCTTCTCTTTAAAAGATAAGGCAAAATCGTGGTTTGATGCCTTACCATCTTCTTCCATCCAAACTTGGGATGCGATGACTAAGTTATTTTTGCATAAATTTTTTCCTAGGCATAGAACCACAGCCATATGTCAAAGTCTTAATAGTTTCTCACAGCAAGATGGAGAATCTCTCCATGATTATTTAGAAAGGTTTCATGAACTTCTGCTGCAATGTCCACACTATGGATTCGATACCGTGAGACTCACTATGACTCTCTACGAAGGATTAGATCACAAAACAATGACCATGGTAGAATCACTATGTGGTGGTAATTTTGCTGATAAAACTACTGAGGAGGGTTATAAGTTTTTGCATGATGTGGCTGATAAAACCCAAGAATGGGAGGCTAAGGAACCCATAAGGTCAATGGCTAGTAGAAAGGAGGCGCATAGAGTTGATATCCAATTCGACTCTGACGCTAAAATAGCTTCTATGACAAGAAGACTTGAATCATTAGAACATAATGTAAATCTAAACCTTTTGTTGAGTCTGTAGACCAAGTCATTCATGATTATGGTGGAGAACAAGTCCATGCTCTTTACAAAGATAATCGTCGTAGATTTGACCCTTATTCCAATACGTACAACCCAGGGTGGGAATGACACCCTAACTTTTCCTGGTCTAGAGGTCAGTATGAAGGTCAACCTAGTAATACTAGTGGTTATACACAGAAATCATCCGGTCCTACTGATTCTTCTAACTAAAGAGTACCTAGTATGGAAGAAAGTCTTAAGATGTTTATGCAGGCCACCCAAAAACAACTAGAAAATATGGACAAGAACACTGCAAGGTCCATAGCAACCTTAGAAAGACAAATAGGTCATCTTTCTAGCCAAATAAGTGAGAGAGACAAGGGACAGTTCCCAGGTCAAACACAGCCTAACCTAAAGGGGTCTTATGAGGTAAGCACACCTGGTGCTAATCCCTCAGATCATACCCAGGCCGTCACTACCTTGATAAGCGGCCGGGTCATCGATAACCATAATAGTAATCCTAAGGGGAAAGAGACAGATAGGAACCCACCTACTATTACGCAGGAAGTACCCTTAACACAAAAAGAAACCAATGAAACTGAAAGAGGTGAATCTGAAAACACTTATGTTCCTCGCGCTCTATTCCCCCAAAGGTTAGTATCCCAAAAGAAAGGAACCAGCCACTAATGACATCTTAGAACTGTTCAAACAAGTTAAAATCAATATTCCCCTTTTAGATGCCATTAAGTAGATTCCTATGTATGCTAAGTTCTTAAAAGACATGTGCATTGTGAAACGAAAATTAAATGTTCATAAGAGAGCTTTTCTTGCTGAAAAAGTGAGCTCTATTATTACTCAGAAAACACCACCCAAATACAAAGACCATGGTTGTCCTACTATTGCTTGCACTATAGGAGAACACAAGATTGAACATGCTTTGTTAGATTTAGGGGCCAGTGTGAATCTCTTGTCATATTCTGTGTATGAGTAATTAGGAGTTGGTGACTTGAAACCCACTGGTGTTACACTCCAATTGGCTGATAGGTCTATTAAAATTCCTAGAGGAGTGGTAAAATATATTTTTGTACAGGTTGATAGTTTTGTTTATCCTGTGGACTTCGTAATTCTTGATACCCAACCTGTGACAAACCCTAGTGGTCATATTCCTATTATTTTAGGACGACCGTTCTTAGCAACTTTTAATGCAATCATAAATTGTAGGAATGGTATTATGGAACTTACTTTTGGTAGTTGGAAAATGGAAGTGAATATTTTTCATGTCGCAGGTTCTCCTCCTGATCTTGACAACCATGAAACTGTTTGCATAATTGATGAAATAATCCATGATACTTATTTGCAGAACCATATAGATGATCCATTAGAGAAATGCCTAGCCCACTGTAGATTTGATATGGACAATTATAGTGTTATTAATGAAGTGAAAACTTTGTTAGATTATGCACCACCAGATCATAATTTAGAAGAAGCAATTGACTATTTTCAAGAATCTGACGATCTAGAAATTAGGAAAATTGTGATTAGTCTATCTAGAGACACCCAAAATTCTAAGTTTGGGGGGTGATTATCATTCTCCATGTGCCTTACCTTTGACTCTTAGAAGGGTCCCTAACTTGGGACTTGACATATGCACCTCTACTATTTTGCAAGATCATCTTCAAACTATACTTCCTGAACCTAATGTCCAGAAAGAAGTTCAGTTGTTAGAAACCCATCCTCTGGTCGATGTGGTTTACCTAGGCGATAATACCAGGATTGACTTTGTTTTCCCACCAAAATATTTTCTTCCATATGTGGGAACATATGAATTTCAAATGTGTCAGTTATTAAGTTTTGAGACTAAGCTTAATTACTTTAGGAGAGTAGAATCGACACATTTGCTTAAGAATGACCATTTTCATAGTAATCAACTGCGTGAGTCAAATCAAATTGACTTTGAGGATCCACAATTATTCAGGTTATTATTATGTGCTTCTAAGTTCTTAGTTGAGTTTCTCCAAAATCTACAACCTGACCCTGTTGATCTTACCTATGAGGAAATCCATCACACGAAAATATTTTATCTAGACCCTTTTATCGAGCCTGAACCTGAACCACGGCTAGAAGTAGTTGTCTTAAACATAAAAATAGATAAGGGTGTGCTCGGTTTGTTCTTTTCTTTGCCTGTTGCAGTTTTCTTTTACTGGTGATAACACTATTTGATCCAGATGACCCACAGTTGTTTCGGCTATTGATATATGATAGTATGAGGGAAACAAGTATCATTTGCTTCATGGGAGTCAACCCATCAGATTTGTTTCCTTCACTTATCTTTTTAGTTTTTGATTGCTTGTTTTATATCATTTTAGGATTTCCTGTCTTGATTTTACATTGGATGAGTTAGTTTACGTCGAGGACAATGTAGAGTTTAAGTGTGGGGGAGTTAAGCATATAGAATTCTTAAGTATTCACTTTTTAGTCAGAAATTTTTTAAATTATTTGCATGAAAACCTCCAACTTTTAGATATTTTAGAGTCACTTAGCATACTTCTATCTACGTTTACATACAGAGTTCTAAACGAAACAACTGAACTTAGAAGTATTAGAGAATTATATTTGGAGTGCTTAGTTGTTGAGAGGCTAGAGCTGAAAAAAATGGACTTAAACTGCTGGTAGAGAATACAGTATTAGAAGAGTTGATCATTCAATACCCTGAGTGAGGCACCAAACCTTCAATTGTCCGTTTAGAGTGTTTCATCTGCGCAAATTCCGGGTAGAATGATGAGCTACCTAACCTCGCACCAATTTCAGCACTACTTTTTGATCTCTTTAGTGTTATTTCTATCAATCGTGAGGGTGCCATAAGAATTGCTAACTCTATCTTGTAGTCTTGTTTGTAGTTGGCACCATTCTCTCGACAACAACAGGTCCATAGAAACATATCATCATCAACAAGCATAACATCAAAAATTTGAAGAAAAGTTGAAGATAGTCAAGGTTTAAAAGCAACCGTTCAAGAATGAGCAACTATTCTATATCCTAGTTCAAAAGTAAGTACAAAAGCAGAAAAATCAAAAAAATTAGATTTTTATAAAGTTTATGATACCGAGGCAATACATGTTGTGAACAATCAAGTGGTAAAGTCTGTATCCCACGGTCGTAGTAATTTCATCATTTATTTTTTAATTTATATTGTGAAGATAAAAAAAAACGATTATCATTGCTTTAGTGTAGATTTTCTTTTGTATTCATTCAATAAGTCCGTGGGGAAGAAGAAATCTATATAGAAGTTTCTAATAACAAGAAATTAAGGAAATGAGTTACAAATTGTCAAGGTTCTACGAAGTTCAAGAGTTCATCATCTACAGTTGAAGACCGAAGACGTTTCTATTGGATGTTGTGAGGGTGGTGCTGATTGCCGATCGGATGAGAAGGTAAGTAAGCATTCCCATCCTTGCATAGTGGTTGATTTTCTTTATTAGAGGTCACTAGAAAAATAAAAAGAGGTTCTTTTTCGTCCGACTTTCTATGGGATAACATCTTCATATGATTCGGAAGGTTACATTTCCTTCCTACCATTCAAAGTGTGCAGAATTTATATCTTCATTCCTGTCTGCACATATGTGAGAACCATACTTTTGAGTGTTAAATTCATAAAATCTTATTGGTGAGACAGAAATATTCGGTCACTCTCGAACCTGGATCCTTTCACATGGTGGTTTTCTCCTAACTCAAGGGTTAAGCATGAAAATAATGTTCTTTATACTTCTAGCTTCTTATTGTTAGTGTGCAGAAACTTTATGTCTTCGTAGCTCTTTGGATGCAGGTGTTTTGGAATACTTAGAAGTTGGAGTAGGTTTTGTGGGTAAATCTCTTGTAAACCCTCACGAGAAAAAACTCGTCCACTAGGGACACCTAGGGGTTTGAAGGCTTGTTACACATGCTAAGTGTAACCATTTCCTCAACGAAAGAGAGTTATATTTTAGGTTAGTTTAGATTTGTAGTTTGCTCGAGGACTAACAAAAGGCAAGTGTGGGGGAATTTGATAAGTGCATAATTCTTACATTTTAAGTATCATTTCCTTATACTTATTTGCTAGATTTTGTGTGAATTACCGTGTGTTAGTATTACTTTTGTAGTTTATGTGTTTTATTAGGTTACATCTCTGAAACAAGTGAAATTGAGCTTACAAGAGAAGAATTGCCAAAGAACCAGTGGAACTCAGTATATTACAAGATTTCTACCCTCCATATTTTAGGAAATCGGATTACGAAGCCAACGGCGAAAGAATAAAGTCATTCCGAGGTCGTCCGAAGAAGTTACAAGCAAAACAAGAACAAAGGGTAAAATGGTCATTTCAAGGAAATCGGATATTGGCACTTTTTCATATGATAAGGTCTGCCCAGATATTTGAATTTCTTTAAAGGCGCCTACTATGCAGATAAGGGCCACCTTCTTCTTCAAAGTTTCGAACAAACCAGAATTAGGTCAAGCTTTTATTTCGGCTAGCTTCAAGACAGTGAGATGGTTACGACTTAAGGGTTTCAAAGAAGTTGTGTCGACTTTAAGCTCTGATAAGATTGAAAAGTGTATGGACAGTTGAGAAGAAACATGGGTACGAGTTTGATAGGATTTTGGAGATTGTTTAATTAAGCACGAGGAAGAAGCGAACACTTAGTGCTGGTTTTGATGAAGAATGATGATGGTCTGTGGGTTGCGTCTCTGATGATCGATGATGGAGAATCAGGATGGAGTTAAACTTGATGCTTCTGCCAACAGAGAAGGGAGTTCGAATTGGTGATAAACATGATCATGATTGATCATGGTGCTCGATGATGATTGTTTCTGAGTTTTAATGGATTTGTAGAGTTAAATCGAGTCTGTACTGGGATGTTGTTGGCAACAATGGTGAATGATGGAGGAGTTCGTGATGGAACAACAGTGAGACTGGTTTAGGAAAATCATAGGAATTGAGAAGAAATGGAGAACTCTGTGATGTAGTATCGATCATAAAATCAAGAAAAGATCGAGTTGATGGTTCTGTTGCTCGAGTGGTGATGGAAATTGAGATAGAGCTCGATTGACAGGTGATGATCATGATGCAGCTGTCGTTTGATGGCATTGATGAAGTTTAATGGTGCTGGCAGAGGTGGTGGCTGTTGGTTTTATATGAGACGAGAATTATTGTGATGGGTTCGAAAGGAAGTAAAGTGTTGATGGCTTGAATGAAGATAAGTGGTCTATTGTTGGCGGTGTTTGGTATTCGGAAAGAATTTAAGACGAGAAATCATCCAAGAATTGGCAGTTGAATAAGGGATGAATGGTGTGGACTAAGAGTGTTTTAGAGTTTCTCAACAATTAGGAAACTAGGTTGTTTGGGTATCAAGTTATATCAAGACAATTGAGGCTATAAAAGAGGTACTACATCATAGATATCTGGAGACTTTCACACGGAGAAAAAAACCCATAGATCCCCTCTCACGTATACAGATACCTCCGGACACAGAAAGAAGGGCAGAGAAACAGACAGACACGGAACAGAAACAATTTGGGAGAAGCCGTGAACAGAGTCTACGAAGGGTTAGTTTGTATTTATTTTCTTATTAATTTGTATGGCTTTTGAGAAAGACATGTTGGGCTAATTCTCTTGTTAGGGTGAAAGGATGAACTTGTAGAGATGGTTTTCTTTGTGTTTTAAAACTAGGGTTTTCAACTGTATGAACTTAATATCAATGTTGCACGCGAGAAGGATTGATCTCTCATAACCCCTTGGTAGAGACTTGCTCGAAGAGTGTTCAATAAGTGGAACGCATTAGCTGTCCACTCTCAGATTGGGCAGTAAGGGTCGGAGAAGGGCATTCACTCATTCTTAAAACCAGCATTCTTAAGACCAAAGAGTCGGGCGGAAATGGGGGGAAAGCTCTCCGTTCCTGGTCCTACTGAGAGGTCCACTAGAGATCATAAATTGTTGAAGAAAGAACAAGATGTTTCTTTTGTCCCTTCCAGACGATCGGAAAATAAAGAAATGGTTGATATATTCAAGATAATTACGTATTTACAAAATACCGTCTCAATTCATCCTATTTCATCAGATCCGGGATGTGATATGGTTCCGAAGGATGAACCGGATATGGACAGTTCCAATAAGATTTCATTCTTGAACCAAAATCCATTTTTTCTTTCTTTCATCTATTCCATGACCGAAACAGGGAGGGGGGTACACGTCGTGTCTACATGGGCCTTAGAGAGTAATCAGATTGACTATAGTGTAGGAGCATAGTGACGAAGAACTAAGTAGCTGACCTCTTCTTGCATAAAAGAAGTTCTACGACCGATGTTAGTTTGGAGTTCACGAGCGTTAACAAATATCTCGGAAAGACTAGATTAGTGGAGCTCGTTGTTTTGCTGCTTTGCTTCTTGAAGAAGGTATTACGTCTAGGTGCTCACACCCGCTCATTCTTGGTTGGAGATGTAGTCAAACTGTTTTCACAGGTGGGAATCCTTTGTCTCTCTCTCAATGTTTTACCTCCTCGATGATTTTTTATGTTTTATGCCATGTATAGTTCATTGTTTGATTAGTAGAAGGACTCGTTGAAACCTTCTATGAAATCGTTTTTATGAATACTCTTTGACTCTTTATGCCACATATACTTAGTACTTCGAAATTCTACCTTGAGTTGAGAACAAACAATTCTTTTTGAAAATTCTTTCTTCGATTCTTAAACGAAAAATCTTCCGTGTATTAGTAGCTAGATTTGCTACTTTACATGAGTAAAATCGAGACCCTTTCTGACGAACCCAATTAAATCCTAATCTACAACGAATTCCCGGAACCTTAACGTTTTCCTATTACTGTTTTCAAACTTTACTAAATAGTTTTAATTCACTCAATAATTTAATTCTTTATAAATAAAACCTAAAAAAATATTTTAATACAAACTCCTCGTGGGAACGAACCGTATTTGATCTTGTCTACATCTTTAGAAACTGTGCGCCTGCGGTAAAACAAAGTCGGTTTTCCGAAGCATCAACACTCTTATTTTCTTATAGCTTACTCACAACAAAAAAATCGTTGAAACCTTTCCTCATCTCTTATATGGCCACCTTAACCTTAGTAGTGGCACTGTAATAACATCTAATAATGGAAATGGTAATTCTTCTAAACAATGTTGTAATGATAGTATTCAACAATTGTATTTAATAATATCTTTAAGCATATTATAATGTTTTAAGTTACAAACAACCGAATAATAGGAATATAAACAAACCGTACCACATAAAACAATCGAAAAGGTTGAGCTCCAGCCGCAGGAAGAGGTGATACCTAGTATGTATATATATATATGTATATATATATTCTGTATGATTAGAGAGTCTGGGAAGAATTTCAGCGAACACCAATACTTCTCTAAAATCCAGTAATTTGGAGGAAATTTGATACAGATGAGTTAGCATATATATATACATACATACATACAATATCGAAAGGTCAGCCGGTCGAAGCTCTGATATTGTGTGTACGTATATATTTCTAGAAGGCTATAAGATCAGCATAGAGTGCCTATAACTGTTAATAGATTGTGTATTCTCAATTCTCTTGCGGAATTTGAAATAGAAATACATGCTCCATATTTTCGATATAGGACAAAAAATAAATCTGTAATTTCAATTTATACTGGACATAAATAATTTTACAATTTTCGCCTTTGTCAAAAATCCACCATCTACAAGGATATAAATATAATACCATTGGGTTGCCTCCCATGCAACGCTTCGTTTAATGTCATCAACCCGATTTTTGACTCGCCAGCTACTCCTTAGCCTCTGTCCAACTCATTAATATAAAAACCAAACTGGAAATCATTAGGATACCGCATTGCTTCAAAAATATTGTAGCAAATTCTCTTATTATCAAATTCCACCATAGAGTGTTCCCTTATCAACATCAATTATGGGTTTAGTCGTTATCAGGAAAATATTTCCCAAGTAACAATGGTAAGGACGAAGTGATTAGAACGATGGTGCGAATTCAAATTTGTTTCACAAACTACGTATCAGCTGTCGAAACCACCAACGTTTTTGTTTTGGAACTGGTCTTTACAGATGGACTGAGGCTAGTTTTAATAAAACAAATTAGTTGTTTAATTGTCCAAATATGTAGTAAGTTTAGGTTTTTACGTATTGGTTGGATCCAAAAGTAACTATTTTGAAGTTTCGAAACACATAACAATTTCAGATATTTTTGTTTTTAATTTTTGGAATGAAATAGTCCTTCTTGTCAGGGTTAAGGCTATTGTCTTTCTCGAATTTAAGTTTAGGTCATACATAGTTTGATCTAGGTAAATTAGTATATGCACGCGACTAAGGCTCTGAAAAACCTTGTTTAGTCAAGTGTTAAAAAAACTTATTTTTAGGAAATATGTTTCTTAGGAAACATGCTTTTGTGATATATTTGGAAGGAGACTAGAAGTGGTTATCAAGATAGCTTGGGACATTGAAACCATATAAGAGAGATCAACCTAGTTTTACATCCTATCTTTAGAACCGGTAAACACTAATCTTTTAAGGAAGGGTTCAAAACATTGATAACTTTACCGTGATACCTACTTTCTTATAAAACACATAACCAATAGAAAGCCATTGAGGCCTTGATAATTTATTGGTTGTGAGAAAGAAATCCTTTTCTTAGGGATCGAGAAACACATATGGACTGTTATCATACAGTTGAAAACCTTATTCTGGGTAAACCATTAAATTGGTGCTAAACTTAAGAGATAGATTTCCTTAGATAAACTATTGCTTAAGTTATTAACCTAAAAGGTTATGTTTCCTTCAGTTGACGGTCTATACCACTTGTATGCTCAATAGTATGTTACTCTTGAAATAGAGTTGGAGATGCTTGAAATCCTAGGAGAAATTAAAGCTTCAAGTAGGGCGGGGAAAACATGTGAACAACTGATTGCAGGTTGGATATTTATTACTTGTATGCTTGTGGGTTTTAAGTCTTCTCGAGGGACTGAGGAACAATATTTAGGTATCAACAGCGCATCTAAACAATTCGTGTGGGGGATCTCTAGGAGGCTGTAGACGCAAGGATATCACTAAGACAAACAATTGGATTAGGAACCGATTAGATTATACGTTGTAGATGATGCATCAGTGTACATAATCTTTTTTTTTTAATCACAATGGATGTTTTTATGGACTAGGTCTTGGAATTTTACCACAGGTTGGTATGTTTCCTAGTTAATAAATCTCGTGTGTATATTTTTATATATTTTATTTAAGATGAAGGATCCGTGCATAATGTTATCCACACACTATTTCACAATTTCATCGCCGATTCTTCTATAAAACTCAGACAATAATAAATTTGAAGCTAATATTTTGGTGATATGTCTCACCTCTACATTTCTCCTAACAATGAGTATAATCTAAAAAAACTTCACCATTTACCAATTTTAATTTTTAATTATCAACAACTGATTTCCAAAAAGACTGCAATAAACATTAGATGAAAATAATTTTATCCCAAATGCATATATCCTATGCTATCTGGTGGATATTATTAGCTCTACTAAAATAATCACTAGCGCTATTTGAAGACCCCTTTGAATAGTGAGCAATCAATTAAGAAACTTCAGGTACAGTTAAATTTTGTTTTGAAACAGAAGACAAGTGTGCTTAGACATGAAAGAAACTTTTATTTTTCTTTCGATAAAAGTGTCACATGGAGCTATGGAATACTCTTTAATCTTTATGCGTAGAACATTAGCAAGCGGGAAAAAGAAGTCAGTGTTTAATTCTGAATTCCCCATCCATCACGCATACAGCTCCAATAGATATTTTTTCGTCTAACATGTGAACATCCACCGTTAGATATTCCCTGTGTCGACATGAAATTCGTGTTTCTGGAGTTCACTGTCTTCAAATTCACTGCACTCGCCCACAAACTGTGGCAGCATTTCAACGTTCAGAAGTTAGCTTAACCCTAGAAGAACCTTGTACCTTACTTGTCACGCGACTCTGTCTTCAAATTCCATTTTATAAAGATGGGCCATCACAGGGATTCGTCATCTTCTTCTTCCATCGTCATTTACTTTTTCCACGTGTCGAGCCATTGATAACTAACTCATCTCACTTCAGTTTGTCACTCTTCTCCCAAGAGAGAAAAGAGAGATTTGATTCTGACCATCACCTCTATGGCCATTTTCAATACTTAAATTTATTTATTTTTCTTTTACTCCCTTAGTTAGTGTTACATCAAACAATGGCTTCACTTCGTCTATTTCAGTGTTCTAATTGTAAAAACGATAATCTTGTTCATCAATGGCGTAATAAGATTTCAACAACAACAAACTTTCAGAAGCGTAATAATAGAGTCTCATTCACTTGTCAGAAATATCTAGGTTTTCCAATCATTTGCAGCGTTTCATCTCTTGAAAAAAGGTAATAATAATAATCATTCTCATTCCTTATTCCGATTCATAAAAAAACAAACAATTAAATTAAACAGTTTTTTAATCAACATAATTTTTTAATTTGTTTTTATTTTAGAGAAGAGGAGAAGAAGATGGGGAGAAATGGGAAAGTAAAACTGAGGGTTTTGTTAAATCATCAAGTACAGTTTGGTGAAAGTGTTGGGATTTTGGGTTCTTCTAAAGAATTTGGATCATGGAAGAAGAAATTACAGATGGATTGGACAGAAAAAGGTTGGGTAAGCGAGGTTGAAACTAAAGGGGGCGAATTAATTGAGTTCAAATTTTTGATTGCTGGGAAAGATAAGAATAATGTGGTTTGGGAAGGAGGTGATAATAGAAAATTTACTCTCCCACGAGATGGCTTCTTTCAAATGGTTTGTCATTGGAATAACACTGGTGAATCTGTCAATCTATCAACATTGGATGGGACTAGTAATGATGGTGGAGTAGTAGAGACACAAAGTAGTAACGGAATTGGAGTTGGAGTTGGGGAGCCTGTTAAAGAAGGAGGTGCAGCTAGTCCATTTGTAGAACAATGGCAGGGGAAGGCTGCGTCATTTATGAGGTCGAATGAACATGGAAATAGGGAGGCAGATAGAGGGTGGGATACTAGTGGTCTTGAAGGGTGTGCACTCAAATTAGTGGAAGGTGATCGAAATGCGAGGAATTGGTGGAGGAAGGTATTGTTTGCTAGTTATAATCTGATTTAAGTTAACATTAGTGTAGATTTGATGTTTTTAATTCTGTCCATAACGTTTTTGTTTATCAAACGTTTATGCAGCTTGATTTGGTGCGTGAATTGTTAGTTGAAAATCTTGAAAATGAGGATCGGTTGGAAGCTCTTGTATACTCTTCTATCTACTTGAAGGTTAACTGTGTTTTAAAATTTATTTATACCAGAAAGAGTTTCTTGAAATTGTCTGTTCCATGCCTTAAACATGTCATATAGAATCTTTTTTTTTTTGGATGTAGTGGATAAACACAGGGCAAATACCGTGCTTTGAAGATGGTGGACACCATCGGCCCAACAGACATGCTGAGATTTCAAGGCTCATATTTCGTGAACTTGAAAGAATTTCGTCTAGGAAAGATGCGTCACCTCAGGTTGCTTGCATTCTTTTTGATATTTTTTAGCATTCTAGTGTTTACTTAGAATTGGTGTTTGGATCTTCCCCGTTTTTTTTTTTCTGAAGCATTCTTCCCCGCTATAGTTTGTGCTGAAATGTGTTCCATTAAAAATTCTGCAATCGTTTTTTATGAACCTACTTTGTCCATTCTAAAACTCAACAAACAAATTTGTCCAATTTTAAGGCATTTGTACCACAATTATTTTCGATATGCTCTCTCTCTTGTTCTTGCATGTGGCTGGGTTTCCTGCCGTACAGACATTCTGCCACTAATTTTTTTCTCTCTTGTACTTTTTTATTATCGCAGGAAATACTTGTTATACGCAAGATTCATCCATGTTTGCCATCATTCAAATCGGAATTCACTGCATCGGTTCCTTTAACTCGAATAAGAGATATTGCTCATCGGAATGATATTCCTCATGATCTCAAGGTAGTATCTAATGGAATAAATGGAATGATTTTTAATTTGAGAGTTTGTGTTGATTAGTTCTCTTTTCAGCAAGAAATCAAGCACACAATACAAAACAAACTTCACCGTTGTGCTGGGCCTGAAGATCTAGTTGCTACAGAAGCAATGCTTGCGAGAATTACCAAGAATCCTGGAGAATATAATGGGGATTTCGTGGAACAATTTAAGATATTTCATCATGAACTCAAAGATTTCTTTAATGCTGGAAGGTTAGCACGACATTTACATTCGTTTTTCATTTGATCATTATTTTCTACTTTGTTGGAGATATTAGATGCAAAGTATCTCACTGTTATGTAGGTTCGAAAATGCACATGCTAGTTTTTTGCAGCTGATTACAGAAATTTTTAGAAGTCAATGATTTTATTTACGTGTACTATTTTAGCCTTGCGGAGCAACTTGAATCGATCAGGGAATCGCTGGATGTACAGAGCTTAACAGCTCTTAATCTATTTCTGGAAAGCAAGAAGGTAAAGTTTCATGTTTAAGTTGTTAGCTCTTCACTCTATCATTTTAAGCATGTTAAAGGTCGACATGTTTCTGTAAGGCACATATAAGATTTTTGTATACATAGGTGCTGACTGCCCATCATGCTGTGAAACATACCTGAAGTTAAAAGTATTTGGAACTTCAAATTTTCTTGATCGATGGGGTCTTGTTTTGCTTTACATTTTAATTTCGTGCTTTCCTTTTACAGTGGACATCTTTAGTTTAATAGTTTGATACCTATTTTAAACACTGACAACAAAAGAGTTTGATCCTAGGATTACAATCAGATGGTTATATCAAGTTAATTTTATTGCAGAATTTGGACAAGTTGGACGACTCAAGCAATTTCCTGAACAACGGTGGAATTGATATATTAGTGAAGACCTTAGAGTCATTAATGGGTTTAAGAGCGACACTTTTAAAAGGTCTTGAAAGTGGCATCCGAAATGATGCCCCTGATACTGCAATAGCTACTCGTCAAAAGGTAGGATCAAGACAATGATAATTGCCTAATATTCTAATGCACTGGGTGTCTGGGGTAGAATGTTTTGGTACTGATAAAACTGAATTTTATGCAGTGGCGCCTTTCAGAGATTGGTCTTGAAGACTACTCGTTTGTACTTTTAAGCAGGTATTTGTTTGTTTTCTATCCTTTTGGACTTGATAAAGTTTATTTTAGCTTCTCGGTGGCAAAAGCAACAGGTAAAATGCATTATTGTGGTCATGGGAAACATCAGCATAGGGATTGATAGGAATAGTACGGATTGCTTAATGAATAGACATTAGATGCTTGTTTCTGCAAATCACAGGCTTGAATTTGACGTGTCAGTCAGCTAGCTCATCTGCAACTAAAATATTTTGGTTTTTGTGGGTAGGTTCCTCAATGCACTTGAAGCTACAGGAGGATCTTCTAAGCTTGCAGATTCTGCAGGGTTAAAGAATTGGAATGATCCATTTGATGCTCTTACTGTTGGCATTCGCCAACTGGGACTTTCCAGTTTCAAGCCTAAGGAATGTATCTGTATTGAGAATGAACTCCTTGCGTGGAAACAAAAAGGTCTATCTGTCAAAGAAGGTACATTCTGGTTTTACTTGTTGTTTTGCAATAGCAAGTTCTTAAGCATATTTCCTAGTTGTTTCAGAAACAGCTCACATCAGCATCTTCTTTACTTCTCTCTTTGTACTCCTGTTTTTTGTGTGTATTGTTATATTCAGGCAGTGAGGATGGAAAAACTATATGGGCTTTGAGGCTCAAGGCTACGCTTGATAGATCAAGAAGGCTAACTGAAGAATATTCGGAAGCACTTTTTCGTATCTTCCCTCATAGAGTACAGGTTTACTGTTTGCATCTCCCTCTTGTTTTATCTGGAGTTTATTTGCGGAAGGCTCCTCATCCAAATTTATCTAATGGTGTTGATGTGTACACTTTAATGTGCACAATACCTGTGCATTCTAGTTCTGATGCCCTAAATATGATGGTTGGGTTCTGGCAATGATATTGGTTTCCAGAATTCGTATTCACACAACTCGAATAACTAGTTCTGGCTCCAGTTGGTATCAGTTAGTCTGACCCCGTTGACACCCTCGATTTAGCATTTGATGGTCTTCTTTGTCTTGCTGGCTAGCTGGATCAGCAGAATAAAGGTGCTGATAAGGCCCTTGCTGACCCTTGCAGGTGCTAGGGAAAGCTCTTGGGGTTCCTGAAAATACTGTGAGGACGTATACTGAGGCTGAGATTCGTGCCGGGTACTGTTTTTTTCTTTCTTTTGATTCACTACTGTAGCTTGGATTTAGTTATTTAAATCTTCAACTATATCAGCAATAAGAAACTTACGACTTGCAGTCTAACTTTTCTGCCTGCAATTGCCATGTTTAGAGTTGTTTTCCAGGTATCAAAACTTTGCACCATCCTTTTGAAATCTGTAAGAAAGACAGTAGGATCACAAGGTTGGGACGTTCTTGTTCCTGGAGCTGCTGTTGGGACCCTTGTCCAGGTATTTTTCACATTTACATGATAATAGATATGATGTTTGTTATAATCCAATCGTCATCTTCTTTCAGAAAATATTGAAGTTTATTAAACAAGAAACTCTTTTATAAATTTTTTCTCTGTTCATTTTGGATCATGAAATTCTAAGGTTGTCTTTGTTTAATTTATATATAGCTTCCATGTGTTCTGACCTTTCATGGGAGTACTTACTTTTCGAAAAACCTCTGCTAAATTGACCCACCAAATTTTACTATACTATCCAGGTAGAGCGGATTGTTCCTGGGTCTTTCTCATCATCTATAACAGGACCTGTTATTCTAGTTGTCAAAAAGGCTGATGGAGACGAAGAGGTTCTGACTCTTCTTCATTCTACTTAGATATTCGTTATATCCTTCAACTGTAAAAAGAACCTTCAGAGTTCAGATATATCAGTAAGCCAGTACTAGTATGGATACACAACTCAATCTGATTTATAACCTTTTGCAGGTTACAGCTGCAGGGAACAACATTGTTGGGGTGGTACTCTTACAGGAATTGCCTCATTTATCACATCTTGGTGTGAGGGCGCGGCAAGTAAGTCTAATACTTTTCACTCTACAGTATCACGGATAAATCGTTCACTCATTATACTGATCTCCAAGGTTTGCAGGAAAAGGTGGTTTTTGTGACCTGTGAAGATGATGACAAGATTGCTGACATCCAAAATCTTGACGGAAAATCTGTCAGGTTATTTCCTTGGCATAACCCTCTCTGAAGGAAAATTTTGGTTCTTTATGGGGTTCCTTGTTAATTTGAGAGATGTCTTTCAGGTTGGAAGCATCCTCTACAAGTGTTGATCTATCAGCATCAACATTGAGCAAGGGCAAAGAGGTTTGGCATGATATCAAAATAAGTGGCGCTTCAATTACGAAGGAATCCCTTGTTGCTAACTCTTTGTCATTGTCTGAAGTCCGAGTGCCTTCCTCAAGCCAGTTACATTTTGTTATGCTTGATTTATTGGTAAACAGTTTCTATTTTCTCCGTCGCATTTGGTTTACTCTGTACATTTGATTATCAAATTGCTAATTGGGAATTGTTTTTACTTCAGAATGCCGGCACTGCAAGAGTTCTAGAACTCGCAGATGCAGAAGCCCAAACTTCTGGTGCAAAGGCTGCCGCTTGTGGCCAGTTGGCTTCTTTGGCTGCACTTTCTGAAAAAGGTAAATCTGCTTGGTGTACAAACTGCAACTTATGTTCTTTCCTTGCCAAAAAGTTTCCTGCATGCACTATCTTTGCCTACAATGTTAATTTTAAAATCTATGGGGATCATATCTCTATCTTTGTTGTCATTATCTTCAAACTTCTTTTACGTGTCAGTGGTTTTGTAGCTGAGGTACCTATCAGAAGGGATTTGAATTTGAAATGAGAAGAGTTACCTCACTAGATCCTTAATTGTTCTGAATGAAACACTCTTTTTTCCTATTCTTTCTTCTTACCTAACGAGCTTGTTTGTTATGTACCCTTAAAAGGATATAAGGGTATATGAAAATGCCTAAGCTGACTTCATCATTGATTATGGCACCACTCTTTTTTCCTATTCTTTCTTCTTATCTAACGAGATTGTTTGTTATGGTTATGTTCCCTTAAAAGGATATATGGGTATACGAAAATACCTAAGCTGACTTCATCATTGATTATGGCAGTTTACAGTGAACAAGGGGTACCAGCTTCTTTTAGTGTTCCTTTGGGAGCAGTAATACCTTTCGGTTCAATGGAGAAAGCACTAGAGGAAAGTGGATCCACTGAAGCTTTTCTGTCACTTCTAGAGCAGGCTGAAACATCCAAAATGGAAGGTGGTGAACTCGATAAAATATGTTCTCAACTACAAGATCTGGTTTCAGCTCAGAAACCCTCTGCAGAAATAGTCACCAAGATAACAGAAATCTTCCCAAGCAATGCTCGCTTGATCGTAAGATCGAGTGCCAACGTTGAGGACTTAGCGGGAATGTCCGCTGCTGGACTATATGACTCCATCCCAAATGTCAGCACTTCAAATCCTACCGTTTTTGAAAAGTCTATCGGCCGAGTTTGGGCATCTCTTTATACAAGGAGAGCGGTCCTAAGTCGTGGATCTGCTGGTGTACCACAAAAGAACGCTACAATGGCAATACTTGTACAGGAAATGCTATCACCAGATTTGTCCTTTGTGCTACACACGTTAAGTCCAACAGACCGTGACCCTAATGTGGTCGAAGCTGAGATTGCACCTGGGCTTGGTGAAACCCTAGCTTCAGGCACCCATGGGACTCCATGGAGACTGTCGTCCGGAAAATTTGACGGCCAAGTACGAACTTTAGCATTTGCAAATTTCAGCGAGGAGATGCTAGTTCTTGGTGCAGGTCCAGCAGATGGGGAGGTAATACATTTGACCGTCGATTACAGTCAAAAGCCGCTGACAGTCGATGGAGTATTTCGTCAGCAACTAGGGCAACGGCTCTGTTCTATAGGGTTCTTCCTTGAGCAGAAGTTTGGGTGCCCACAGGATGTAGAGGGTTGTATTGTCGGGAAGGATATCTACATTGTGCAGACACGCCCCCAGCCTCTATAGACACACAGGAGGAGCACAAAAATCATTGTGCAACTTTTGGTATCTTCTCTCTGATTTCTCTGTTCTAAAATAACCGAAGAACAAGAAGAATCTAAAAAGCTCCTCTCAGTATATATAGGTTATATCATAAAACATGTACCAATCGATGAAATTGTCATGATCAAATAACGAAGGAACACCTTTCCTCCCTTTCCTTTCCCCCGTGTACGTGATCAAATTCAAGAAATGCATAAGCAAAGAAGAAATGAATAGATTTTCTTAATAATATCGCTTGCGCTTCTGCTAAGTTAACATATAAAGTGGGGTTCGAAACAAACTACTTCCTAGGGAAAGGGCCGAACAGTTCTGAATTTATGTCGATGCCATCCCTAAGAGCGTCCACGGTCGTTGGACTATAAGACGGATCAAACCCATATATGGTCTTTGGTCCGTCAAAAGGGTAGCGTAATGGGACGAGCACTTATAGTCTTTGGTCCGGATTTGGTACAGTTCACGATCAAAAATGGTCTGATTTCTGGACCAAACCAACTATAGTCGCGCGGGCATGTAGTGAACCGTCTGGTTTTAGACGTTTGTAGTTAACCGTCTGGTGGCAAGCGTTCGTCTAGGATAACGCTTTAAAACACGGGCGTTAACCAAAACTCCGCATGATGAAGCGTTCACCCAAGATTACGTCTGATGAAGCATTGCAGTAGGAGCACGTCTATTGTCAGGCGTTAACCAAATCAACGTCCCAATGAAATGTGAAGCTAGAGTTCCGTCTTGACAGGACGTAATGCTAAGGCTACGTCCCACTTCAAGCCCCTTCAAGCGTGAGTCTGCCACACCGCTTAGTTTCTAAAACAAACTCCTCATCTTCCAGGCTACCCAGCAAAATGTTAGTTAAACCATTAATGGTGGTTTGATATTATAGTCTAATACTTGCAACAACAAAGATCAACTTGGATTCACAAACATCAAGTATATAGTCAGAAATAAAACAAGTTAAAACCCCAATTAAAACCAAAAAAAAAAATCCCTGATCCCCTTAAAATCATTCAATCTAATCCCAAAACCAGACTTGCTCTTTGTGGAGTTTTCTCGAGCAATAGGCGTAAAACTAGTAACAAATAGATGAGTTTGCTTCTAATTTATTGACCTCTTTAATAACTTAATTCTTCCCTGCAAATTTGAATCCATACACAACCCATCAATTTTAATCCATCGAGGACTCTAAAAACTTCAACAACTCAAGTCAATTATCCATGAAATCATTAGCCACAACACCTTTTTTTCCATTCACAGCCAGAAACTTCTTTTAACTTGCTAAGAATTTGAGTTTTAGACAAAACCAACTTTCTTATAGCACCTGATGGGGCGTTGATACAAGCGTCCGTTTGGTTTTGTAGGCGTTCGTCTATGGATCCGCCTGGTTCTTCTAGCGGTTGGCTAGCTGCACGTCCGTATTTTTCCACATACGATGCATTTGTACGTGTAGATAATTGATCGGGCGTATGCCTATTAAACCACCCCATCAGGCGTTCGTCTAGTAAAGCGCCCGTCTCTGGGGCGTGCGTGTAGGAGTCCGTCTATCATCAGGCGTAATTTTCGTTACCGCCTCCCATCAAGCGTTCAACCAAATGTCCGCCCCACGCAAGCGTTTTCTTAGACGTACACCCGTATCAATAAACGTATACTCAGACGTCAGCCCAACTACAAACGTTATACTAGACAACCGCCCGATCGTTTTTAGTCGTTAATCCGTAGCGTTTGGACAAGATCAAAGAATAAAATTTTTATTCTTTGATCTTTGGGTTTGGTCTTATGACTGTGGACGCCCTAAGTCTGTTACCAGGAGCAAAAGTGTCAAGAAAAAAAAGAAAGAAAATTCAAGATTCTGAACATTTTCTAAGAGCTCGAAGAATAGTGTACCACGTGTACGGAACAACATGAGTCAATACGACAGTGAAGAAAAAAGGGGAAGATTTTACATGTCTGCCACGTTTTTAAATTTGCCTAGACACGTCTGGGTATAGTTTTTATGACACGAGAACATACTTCATGCAACAAAGGGGATTTCCATCCATATCCACATCCACATCCACCTCCACCTCCACCTCCACCTCGATATGTATATAGATAGAGGTCATACATAGAGATCCAAAAGAAAAAAGAGACAGAGATAAAGAAAATAGAAAGTTAGCTCAAATCAAGTGGGTAAAATAGCAACCTCGAAAGTACCAGGAGAACCAACACAAACAGGAACAACAGTTCTTGAAACGACAACCAGTGGCATCCAAGGCTTTGGCCCTATTAACAAAATTCACCAGCACCTCTGCGCCTAAGTAATCTAGTTATCATCCTCTATTCCAAGATCCTTTTCCAAGATCCTTTTCATCGTGTTTGATCTTTTCAATGTATACCACCATCTTTTTGATGTTTTTGTAATTTATATCATAGGTTTCGTTTCTATGGGTACGACATGACTAGGCAAATTGAAGCTCACCATTTCTGTGCACATCAAAACGAAGAAATGCGGCAATGCTTGATCTACAATATCCCAGAACCTCATGCTCGACTCATTGGTCTCGAGTACATCTTATCTGAAAATATCTTCTTGACACTCCCAGACAACGAGAAACCACTGTGGCACTCCCACGAGTATGAAGTGAAGAGTGGTGTATTGTTCATGCCTGGTGTGCCTGGTCCTATCCAGCGTCAAGATCTCGATAAGGTTGCCAAGACGTATGGCAAGACGATTCATTTTTGGCAGATGCATTTCCTCTAGGGTTGCCTCAAATCATGATGGCCCTCACTAGAGATGGTCACCTCCAATACAATCTTGCTAAAGGTACCTTTTTATGCGATGAGTTTTTTTTACAAATGATATGGTTTTTAGTTACCCTAGATTCATTCGTGCAATCGATCACTCATTTGTAATGACGAGAATATGAACAATTTTTGTAGATATGAAGAAACGGTTTAATGTATCATTTGATGCTGAAAGAGAGAACAGAGACTACATGAAAGGACCTGAACATGGGATACATCATCTGGCGAATGGTGGGAGGAAAAAGATTAAGACTGTGTTGAGGGAGACTGATTGCAAGCCTGTGGAATCTGTGCCGAGGGTCTCCGTTTGAAGTGTCTACTTTAAGTTTTTATCCTGCTGTTGTTGCTCATAGATACCTAACTGTAGGGTTGTTATTTGGTCTTTGCAGGCTTAGGTAAATAGTTTTTATCTGTTTGGCTGTGTACCTTGCTTGTGGAACTTTGAACAATATGTTAGCCGGCTATTTTGAGGGGCATGATTAATAAAAAAAAAAAAGGTTATTATGAAGTAATCAATACACCCCTTATTCATATATTTTCTTTAATGGCTAATCTTCCCTTATTTAATTAGTGTTAATTTTGATTAATTAGTTAATTAAGTTGGTTATAGTTAGTGTTAGATGATGAATTTGAGTTTTTTGTTTTAGAATAGAAATAAAGAGTGTGTTAGAGAGGGAGAAGAAGAAGAAGAAGAAGAAGTTTGGGAAAATCAAATATTATCTAAATTTAATCACAACATGGATGAGTATAAGGAAGAAGGTGAGGTTGAACAAGGAGAACATAATATTGATGGTTCAAATACGTTTAGATATGATGATTTGGGTTATTTGTTAGATGATCCAAATTTTGGTGTGGAACAAAACCTAGACGATGAATCACATCAAAATGAAGATAATAATGTATTAAACAATCAGGTATTGTGTTAAAAAGCTCAAAACTTAATTTGTATGCGTTTGTATGTGATCGACAATAAACAAAATTTATTTTATATGCATTTAATGTCATGGATGTCCCATAATCGGTAGTTTATGGAGTACCATAAACTACCGATTTTACTTTCTGGACAAAAATTTAGCATAATCGGTAGTCTCGTGAAGATTACGTACTACCGATTATATAAAATCCCCAAATTGAATTTTTTTTGAATTTCTTTTTGCATAATCGGTAGCTTAGGAATACTTATTGACTACTGATTATGTTAGTCGCCTCAAATTGATTTTTTTTAATTTTTTGTTTGTATAATCGGTAGTTTAGGAGAACTTATTATCTACCGATTATGTTAGTCGTCCCAAAACTGAATTTCTCTAAACCTACAAATTTTTTATTTTACAAACTTTATAATCAGTAGTTAATGGCATATAGTTATCTACCAAATGTATTATAATCCGTAGTGGCGTAACACATTAAACCTCTGATTATATGTGTACAGGACTTGACTTGATTTCTTTTTATAATCGGTAATCTAGAAATATATATTATCTACCGATTGTTAATAATCGGTAGCACGGGGATATTATTAACTACCGATTGTTGGTAATCGGTAGTAAGTGAACATAATTAACTACCGATTATCATTGTCTAACTCATTGCTATTTTACATAGATTATTGAATGGGTTAATCCTGTTTCATACGAGGGTCCTGATACTTCCCTGCACTATGCAAATAATTTGGTACGCTACCTACCCACTCTTAACTTATTCTAAGAATGTATGTTACATGGTTAGGATTATGATATTTGTTTTGTTATATGCGCATTAAGACATTTGGAAGTAAGACGGAGGCAAAGGAATGGCTTATCAACAAGGCAAAGAGAAGATGTGCGTTGTAGTTCAGAACAATTGCGTGAAAGTTGATCGATTTGAAATAATTTGTGAGTGAGGTGGCGAGCGAAAGAGTCATGTGGGAAAGAATCATAAATACGTAAAGAAGACGGAGAGGATATACCGAGGTAATTTAAAGAAGATTGGATGCCCATTTAAGATTATCTTCCATAAGCCCGAAGGTAAGAAAGGAAAAGTATGGAAAATGTTTAGAGTTGTTAATGGTCGTCACAACCACGAAGATCCGGAAAGTCTTGTTGGGCACGTAATGGTTGCCAAGTTAAAACCAAAGGAAATGGAGACGGTGAAGTCTATGAGGACCGTAATGAAAACGATTGCAATCCTATCTAAGATAAAGGATGCCGACCCCAACAACTTGTATTCGTTGTCTACAATTTATTTGGCGCTAGCAACGATCAAAAGGACGGAATGTGATGGTCGAATGGTTATGCAACAATCAGAGTGGTTAGCCGAGAAACACAATTACACGTTGAGAAAAGAAGAAAGGGATGGTAAGGTGATTCGTATTTTCTTGGCACATCCGAAGATGATCCAATTGGCTCAATGCTTCCATCAAATTTTGTTGATAGATGCTACTTACAAGACAAATAGGTACAACATGCCGTTGTTGAACATCGTTTTCCACACTTCGGGCAAATGCACATTTACGGTGGCTTGGGGTTTAATGGATGTTGAGAACGATGTGAGTTTCATTTGGATGTTGCAAACATGAAGGTCGATTTATAATGGCGAGCCAAGTTGTAACGGATAACGATCAAGCCTTGATGAATGCAATAAAGGTAGTGTTTCCGGAAGCCCAGAATTTGCTTTGTACGTGGCACATTCAATGCAACATCAAATCCAATTGCAGACATCATATCCAAGCTAAAAACGAAACAAACGTACCAAGAGGTCCAAGGAAGAGGATGAACGTATTAGTAAACTAGCCGTGGATGAACGAGAAGAAGAAAAAAGGTTGGCCGATGAAAAGTGGATCTAGGATGGAATAAAGTGGTTTTTATTTCTAAAAGCATGGGATAAGATAGTTTGGTCGATGATGGAGGAAGTTTATGAATACAACTTGAAGAACTTTGAGGATGAATGGGGCAAGAACTATCCCAAACCAGTTAAGTATTGTAAATCACAATGGTTGGGACCGCATAAGGATAAGTTTGTGTTTGCATGGACATATGAATATCAGAACTTCAAGAACGAGGCAACAAGCATTGCATAGGGGTCCCATGTCTCATTAAAGAAAATACTAGTCGGTAGCCAAAATGGGGTCGTGTCGGTCCAAGAAGCAATCCATGAGTTCACCAATCGTGACCTCACTAAGATTTATGGTTCAATGGAAAAAAGTCGCATAGATTACCTTTGACACATTTAAAACATAAAAATCTTCTAAGGGGTATAGTTTTCAAAGTTTCTTGGTGGGCAATAAATTTCATGATAAAACAATTGGAGTTGTATAGAGATCACGATGATGAGACTACGATTTGCAACTGCAACACGATGATAGGTATTGGACTCCCGTGTCATCACATGCTTGGAAGGTATATTGAAGTGATTGACATTAATGATATTAATCCCTTTTGGAAGCAATTAACTTTCACTCCAAGCACCCCGGCGGTTGATGGTGCGTCGTTCGTGGAGACGGAAATATTTACGCGAATACTCGAGCGTTACTCTACGTCAAATTGGCACAAAATCAAATATTGATGCACTATTTAGAGGAAGCCCTTCACCGCTGTCAAAAAGTTTTTCAGGATTCAATGAAAGGAAAGGCGATGGATAGGCCGAATACCGAAAAGCCGAGGTCAATTCAAAGAAAAGAATTGAAGGAATGGTTATCTAGTCATCGTGACCTTTCTAGGCATGAACATACTGAAGCTGAGTATGAAGATTTACCGGCTCCAGCGAAAAGGGGTCGTCCAAGGAAGGATCAAGGTGGACCAAGCTCACGACAAGTCAAAGCTAAGGTCTCTATGATTCCTTCCCAACTAAGTCAACCCCAACGTATACACGATGAGTATTTGGAACAAATCCCTCTACTCATTATACTATTTGTTTTGTCCACTGACGATGTCGATGGGGATGGAAATTGTGGTTTCCACGTTGCTTCGTTAAAAATATGAGACTTTAGTGAGGCGGTTACCGAGAATATCACCCAATGGCAATATTTAAGAAATAAGATGGCCGAACAATTATTGGAGGATAAAGAATTTTATATTGAAATGATGAGAGAAGGAGATAGACATGGCAGAGAACAAGAGTTCAAAGAGTTATATACTCGTGTAAAATGCCGAAACGGATTGGAGACAATCGGATCAAGGTATTGGATGGTAATGCCGATATGTGGATATCTTTTAGCGGATGTATTGAACTGCGTGGTACATTTTTTCTGTCCTCCTTCATCAGGAGTGAGTGTCACATTTACACCCACAAGGACGGTGTGTGATGAGTCGGTCAAGGATAGACAAATCATTATGGCATGGGTTAATGGCAATCATTTTATCGGTTTAAGTTTAACCGATGATTGTCCATTACCTCCATTGAGTAGGTGGTCGGATTACTTCCCAACTAACCATTGTAAGGAGTGGTTGAAGCAGTATGAGTCCAACATGAAGCGTTGGGATCGTTTAACAAGCTTAGTAAATGACGCAATTGATTTGAACTCGGATGGTGAATAGTTGATTTTGAATATATATTTTGAACATAAATGTATACCCAAATATTAATGCAATGTTTTGTAATCGTTAACAAAAAAAAAATTCATTTTTTACATGCATTTAATTCCATGGAAGTATCATAATCGGTAGATAATGGAGTAATATATCTATCGATTTCACTGTAATCGGTAGTCTAATTTTTTTTAAACTACCGATTATGAAAGTTGCCCAAAATTGCAATATTCTGAACACTCATAATCGTTAGTTTAAATTTTTTTTTTAACTACCGATTATAAAAAAGTTGCCCCAAATTGGAAATCACAAAAAATTTCAAAATTCCAACATTCTTAACATGCATAATCGGTAGTTTAAGTTTTTTTTAAACTACCGATTATGAAAGTTTCCCCAAATTAGAAATCGCAAATTTTTTCAAAATTCTAACATGCTGAACATGCATAATCAGTAGTTTTTTTTTTTTTTTAAACTACCAATTATGATAGTTGTACCAAATTGGAAATCACAAAAAATTTCAAAATTCCAACATGTTGAACATGCATAATCGGTAGTTTATTTTTTTTTAAACTACCGATTATGAAAGTTGCCCCAAGTTAGTGAAAGGGTATTTAAGTATTTTTACATACCACTAGGTTATCCCATAGCCACATCTATGAGATGGGTTTAAAAAAGTGGCCCCAAATTAGTTTTTGGTCGCCCTCAAAATGGCTAGGATATGTTAGCACAATAATCAAAAAGAAAGAAAAATAAAATAAACAAAAAATATTGATACTTACTTTCTTAATATAAGTGATTTATCAAAACAGATGAGCTCAACTCTTTGTATCTTCTCCGCAATAGGTATGAACAGACTGAATCACGTGTCCTTAAGATATTAGCGTCTGGCTACATTTAAGAGTGATGTTATAGTCTTTACATGACGGACGACATCTAGATCTATAAACTTCGTCACTCATAGTTATCCTAGAAAAACTAATTTAGTCAACAATTTCAGAAACGTTTTTATCTAGATCAAACTTTGTCACTCGTGGTTATCTTAGAAAAACTAATTTAGTCAACAATTTCAGAAACGTTTTCATCCAGATCTATAAACAAAACTAATTTAGTCAACAATTTTAGAAACGTGTTCATCTAGATCTATAAACTTCGTCACTCGTGGTTATCCTAGAAAAACTAATTTAGTCAACAATCTTAAAAACATTTTCCCGTTGGGTAAAATACCTAAAAAATACTTTTATAATTCTAAAAAGTCTGAAATTTGGTGTTGGTAAAAGAATTTATCGAAATTCCTTCTAAGTTAAACGTTTTTCCGTTAGGAAAAATATCTAAAAAATACTTTTATAACTTTAAAAATTCTGAAATTTGATATGGATGACTATCAGGATGTCTACTATATTTGGTTAAAAGGATTTATCGAAATTCTTTCTAAGTTGAAAGATATTCTATCTAACCAAAAAATTCGTTTCTAAGTTGAAAGATATACTAGCTAACCAAAAAATTTAATTTTATTTTTCCACTTCACCGTTAACATCCCTTGTTTTCAATTAACATCCTTTATTTTCAATATTAAAGAAAAATAAAATAAACAAAAGTTATTGATACTTAGCTCTTTAATATAAGTGATTTGTCGAAAAAAATGATCTCTTCATATCTCCGCAACAACAACATGGTGTGCAGTAAAATTTTAGAAAAACAGAGTGAATCACCTGTTCAACACGCTGCCCTTAAGACATTAGCGTCCGGATACACTCAAGAGTGATGCTATAGCTCCACAGGGCGGATATCTCCAGGATACAACACTCTACTACACCTACTACTAGCATATGTAGTAGATGCTCAACTTGAGCTTGACAACTCCGAAAAAACCTAAGGAAAATCTCAAAAACTTAAGAAAGATAATAAAAAGTTAAAAAGTTATTATTCATGTGGTCTCTCCAAAAATATGGAGAAACCTTTTTCCCTTTTTTATAATATCAAAATAGGTTGAGAAAAGCTTGTTTATATAATAACCTAGTAAAACTTAAGAAGAGGGATTTCCCCGATGTGGGACTAATAAATTTATATAGTCTCTTAAAACGACTTAAATTGAAAACTCTCCGATGTGGGACTAATAGGTTTTTCATTCACAAAAGAAAACAATAATTTATTTATTTTCTTAAAACCTTAAAATTCATATTCTATATATTATTTTCCAACAATCCCCCACATGAATAAGAAATCTTAGTAAAACATGAAAAAAACATATAGATCTTGGTAAATCAACACCCCAATCCCACGACCGTGCGTGTTGAAGTCATACTAGCCATTCCAACGTCTTCTCCTTCACACAAAAGTGTGTTGACCCCAGGGTCATACTATTGATTGCATAAATCATAATAGTATAGAGAGCTTTCATCTTTAGCTTCCCATATATATTGGGATTAAAGGTTTCGTTCACCAAAGTGAAAATTATCCAGTGATCCCTTAGTGACTCTTAGGTCATAAGTATCAGTAACACCAGGACCATAAAAAAAACAAACATAAAACTCATTTTCTTAAAATGATTTAAATCTCGATAAAAAACGAAAATCACATAAAACGCAGGAAATTCCATTTTAGGAAGAGGTGTCCATGAGGTCTTGAACCTTTGCTTAGTGAAAGATTACCGGAATTACTTGTTAGAGACAGTGAACGTGATGTCTTGAACTGATAGCGTTTGGTGTAATTCGCGATAAAAACCACGCATGATATCTCCAAGGTTGCTGCCAAGCTCGTGCCGTTGTGCTCATTTTTTCCCTGAGCAAATATCCTGTTTCTCAAAATTCTCTAGAGAATCAGCTCATATTCTCATAAGAAGCGGCCCACTTCCTCATTAAGATAGGTGATTTCTATCAAGAGTGTTACTACTACACCCATTTTAATCTTAAATTGAAACTATAGAACTCATTAAGACTTCTTAAAAGTCATCCTTCACATGCAGTCACACTATCACAACAATGCACCATAGGGAGGGACAGAGAATGTAATTCTCTTGATAGTGCATACCTTTAATTACCACAAATAAGTTGTCTCATTGAACCTTGATCTTGGGATCTTTACTAAGATTGCGTGTCCTTCATGGCAATTTTATTTCTTGAGCTTAAGTCCCACCCCCCTCGATGCAATAAAAAACTATCTCTCTATATTATCCTTTCGTCAAAGGATCCACTGATTTTTCTCTTGATTTCACTAAGTATACAAAAATCACTTCATTAGAGAGTAGTTGTCTTACCGAATTAGCCTTCTCCGAGTTTGTCTAGACTTTTCCATTGCGCAGTTACTTTAGACTCACATAGTCAATTGAGCTTCAGTAGTGGTGGCCACAGGCTTCGGTCACAAAGGAATACCCAATAAAAGGGTTTTAGCAATTCAACTTCCTCTTATGCTTTAATTTAAGCAAACGAACTCTGATTTCATCTCAGTCGAGTTCCTCAGTCTAATATGTATCATGCACATACACAATTTAAATTGTACCTCAGATACTACAAATATCTGATCAGATCATCCCACTAATTCTCCTGGGATCACAAGTGTATTTGTACACCTAATTCACTTCACATTTACAACACACATTAAACGTATCGAGTTTGACAAAGACCATTTCCGTCATAATTTCTTCTGGTTCCAATGAATTTCTAGATCATGCTTGTCTACAACAACTTAGTCTTTCAATCAATCATAAACATCATATGTTTTCTAGTGGTTGTAAAGCATACAAAGGAATATACAAGATACATATACTACTTACTAGTACGGTCATTACATCTTCCTCCACAGGTTGGTGCAATATATATCACATATTTGAAATTAAATATGTACCTCAAGCATTCCAATTTTATGGTCCTGTAATCAGAGCAACCCTGTAATTATCCAGGATAAAATAGGAAACACGCACACCTATTTTACAACATACATTTGACAGAAACTATATCATCAAAATTTGATTTTGGTTCTTTCTGATCCTTTAGACCACTTCAACAACATATTAGTTTCTTGTCAAACTTTAAACAACAAAAATTTGCTAGTGGTTGTAAAACACATAACAAAGGCATGTTAAACATATGCACCTTCAATTGATTTAGTGTAAATACACTTATCAAATTCATTAGTGTCACATCACTAGTATTCATCATCATCACATAACAATATTGCTAGGTCATTGACTTACAACTTGGTTCAGGTCAAGTATATGTAGGGGTAATCAGTTTGTACCCCTAGCGCTAACCATACCCTTAAGGTTTGTCCACCTTTAACTAACTATTTAAGTATAATTCCTCAACATCCACCTAATGTATCATACTGACAATAACGGCAAATAATGCATGATGTAATAATTTTAAAGTCATGTGAGTATGTACCAAGAGATCACTACTTTATTCTCTAACAACAATTTTACAAAGTCAACTCTCTGTCTTACTAATTCAATATCGTGTGAGAACCCGACCTCAGAAAACTACTGACGACAACTCAACAATTAAATTTATTGTATTCAAATATTGTTAGCTTCAGAACTTTCAACTTATCATACTACAATTATGGTGATCATATGCAATGATTTTCTATAGAAGTCGACTCTTCATTCTCACCTTAGACCCCCACAATTGAGGTATACAGGGTAGAACCCATATAAGTCTAGGGTCTTCTATGAATCTGCTAGAGAAATCAAACAAAAACTTTTTTCCATCTTATACCCCCACAGTTGAGGCATAAGGCCCCCCCACAATTATCAGGATTTATAAATATAAGAAACTACAATTATGTGTCCTTTAGGTTGCATCTAACTAAGACACACCATATAATGCTACTCTATACCAATATTATGATTTAACATGTTGATGTATTCATTCTCAATTCATTGACGATTTTCCCTTTTATCTATTGTTGTCTTGTTCTATTACAAGAACTTTGTTAAAACCATTTGAAGATATTTTGGACCATTTCCATTATCCTTGGTGGACTCTATTTTTATGTTGATATTTACACATTTATGAGGTCTCAGTAGTAAGCTGAATATCGAAAGATGCAATTTCGTGTACTTTAGTGCATGTTTTTGAATTGTCCTATTACAAGAACTTTTTTAAAACCAATTGAAGATATTCTGGACTATTTGCATTATCATTGGTGGACTCTATTGTTATTTTGATATTTACACACCTATGAGGTCTCAGTAGTAAGCTGAGTATCGAAAGATGCAATTTCGTGCACTTTTGTGCACGTATTTGAAATATCCTATTACAAGCACTTTTTTAAAACTATTTGAAGAAATCTTGGACTATTTCCTTTAGCCTTGGTTAAATCTATTGTTATTTAATTGTCACAAAACTATGAGGTTTCAGTAGTAAGCTAAATATCGAAAGAAGCAATTTCATGCAGTTTTGTACACGTTTTTGAAATATCCTATTACAAGCACTTTTTTAAAACTATCTGAAGATATTTTGAACCATTTCCATTAGCACTGGTGGACTCTATTTTTATTTTGATATTTACACATTTATGAGGTCTTAGTTGTAAGCTGAATATCGAAAGATGCAATTACGTGCACTTTTGTGCAACTTTTTGAAATATCCTATTATAAGCACTTTTCTAAAACTATTTGAAGATATTTTGAGCCATTTCCATTAGCCTTGGTTGACTCTATTTTTATTTTGACATTTACACACCTATGAGGTCTCAGTAGTAAAGCTAAATATAAAAAGAAGCAATTTCGTACACTTTTGTGCACGTTTTTGAAATATCCACTTTCGAGCACTTTTTTAAAACCATTTGAAGATATTTTGAACCATTTCCATTATAATTGGTTGACTCTATTTTTATTTTGATATTTACACACTTATGAGGTTTAAGTAGTAAGCTAAATATTGAAAGAAGCAATTTCGTGCACTTTTGTGCACGTTTTGAAAATATCCTATTACAAGCACTTTTATAAAACAGATTGCAGATATTGTGGACCATTTTCATTATCCTTGGTTGACTCTATAGTTATTTTGACATTTAACACACCTATGAGGTTTCAGTTGTAAGCTGAATATCCAAAGATGCAATTTCGTACACTTTTGTGCACGTTTTTTTAAATATCCTATTACAAGAACTTTTAAGAACTATTTGAAGATATTTTGGACCATTTTCATTAGCCTTAGTTGAATATATTGTTATTTTGATATTTACACACCTACAGGGTTTCATTCTTAAGATGAATATCGAAAAAAGCAATTACGTGCACTTTTGTGCAAGTTTTTGAAATATCTTATTACAA
>JAJJMC010017501.1:7500-22500 GCA_023531435.1 Papaver californicum
AAGAAATAAGATTCATTATGTAAGGTATAACTGTGAAAAGAGGGTAAAGTCGAGCTACAAGAAAAATTCCCGCTGCTACCATAGTAGCAGCGTGTATAAGAGCTGAAATAGGGGTAGGCCCTTCCATAGCATCAGGTAACCATACATGAAGGGGGAATTGTGCAGATTTAGCAACTGCACCAAGGAATAATAGGGCGGCACACAGAGTAAGAAAAAAAGAATTTAAACCATTATTCTCAATCAAGGTTGTGACTATTTTAAACAAATCTCGAAATTCGAAACTACCCGTTATCCAATAAAGACCTAAGATTCCTAATAATAAACCAAAATCCCCTACACGATTAGTTACAAACGCTTTTTGACAAGCATTTGCTGCAATTGGTCGTGTGAACCAAAAACCTATTAATAGATACGAGCACATTCCAACTAACTCCCAAAAAAAATAAATTTGTATTAAATTTGAACTAGTAACTAATCCCAACATGGAAGTATTGGAAAAACTCATATAAGCAAAAAATCTCAAATATCCTTCATCATGAGACATATAATTATCACTATAAATAAGAACCATAATTCCAACAGTAGTGATTAATATTAACATAATAGAAGTAAGTGGATCGATCAAGTCGCCAAACTCTAAAGAAAAATCATTATTTATGGTCCAAGACCATAAATATTGATAGATGGAGCTACCATTCATTTGTTGAATAGACAGATCGATTGAAAAAAGCATAACTATACTTAGTAATAAAACACTAAGAAAAGCCCAGAGACGGCGGAGGTTTTTTGTTGGCGTTGGAACAAGGAGAAGCCCCACCCCTATTGCTATAGGAACTGGAAGTGGAACGAAAGGTATGATCCATGCATATTGATATGTATGTTCCATAAGAAAATCAAACTTTTTTTTTTTCAATTCACCAGCTCTGATATCTTTCGGAAAGAGCAATAAAATAAAGAAAAGAAAGAACTAAAATAGAATTTTGGATTCTTAAATCTTTCTAATTCTTTCCCCTCCAAAAAAAAATAAGAAGTTACAAGCGGTCAAAAGATCAAGTTTTTTTGAAAAGGTACCACTTAGTGATTAACTAGGATATTTAGGAAGATACAGAATCATAATATGAAATTTTCATTTCTTTATTATTATATTCATTGATCAAGGAAAAACAATTAAGTAATTTAATTATAGTAAAAAAAGTACTTTATTCTGGTATGTAAGATCCATCAATAACTTTATTGAGCATAGGATCTAGCAAAAACTTGACCCCCAAAAAAGATCTTGTGATTCTAGTTAGTATATTTGGAAGACTTTACTAATTATTCTCGAGTAGCTTCTATTCCACCAAAACAACGGATACTTCTAGAAAACTCTACGATATCCGGCACTTTGATACCCACTTTGCGTAGAATTGAAAAAAGGACTTAGTTAAATGGCTTTTTCTCAAGTGTTTATTATATTAACTGATTCAATATCAGTCTCATTCCGGTTTTCCTTTTTTGAAATTTTCATTTAACTAAGGGTACTGTACTCTATTGATGAATTGATAGAAAAAAGGTTACAGTATTCTTCTCTTCAATTAAGGTAAGCGTTTTCCATTTTTCTCTTTTTTATTAAAAAAAAGAGAATACGATGAGCCGTAGCCCTTTTTTTTATGACGGTGACACAGATATAGATTCGAACGAAGATTAGTATATCAAAAGGCTTCTTTTTTTTTTTATAATGTACGTAAAAAAAATGAATAAAGTATTCCGAAAATAAAGAAAAAATTAAGATATACAACTTTTCTCCAGAAATCCTCTATGGGACTCACACGTATCCATATTGTATATTATCAAGAAAGTATGATCTAGGGAATAAATATAGAGCTAAAGAAAAAAATGACGCATTTTGAACAATACATGTCTTTCACATCCAACTAAAACAATGAGTAACCTCTTTATTTTAAAATGGCCGTTCCAAAGAAACGTACTTCTATATCAAAAAAGCGTATTCGTAAAAACATTTGGAAAAGAAAAGGATATTTGGCTGCGCTAAAAGCTTTTTCCTTAGCAAAATCTCTTTCTACCGGGAATTCAAAAAGTTTTTTTGTGCAACAAAAAAATAAACAAGTCTTGGAATAATCTAAATCAATATGCCTCGAAGAATTTGCTAATAAAATTGATAAGATGAACGACTCCCATTAACTCATATTTTTTACTGATAAATATGAGGCCGCACTATCGGTTGTCGTATTTAGGATAGGAAGCCTTTCATTTCCTAAATAAAAAAAGGGTACTATGTTTTTTTGGTCAAACGAAAAAACATAGTACTTGATAGAAAGTTTCACTTTTCTTTTGAGGGTTTTCTTATTAATGACTATGGATACAATAGATTTTTTCGTTTTGTTCGGACCCATGAAATCATAAAAAAAGAATAAAAAAAGAAAGGTTTTTTTTACTTCTATACCTGAATTGAGAGCAGAACTCTCTAGTTCCTACTAAGCTGTTCGTTTTGGGAGAGCTGAAACCTTTCGAAAAGTCCATCGTTAAAATGAAAACCATCCTATAAGAGATTATTGAACGTTCAAATAGAAATAGGACTAGGCCTTTATTTGATTTGCATTTTTCCTAAAAAATATTACATTGAATTGACTCCTTACAATCTCGACGTTTGAGTGCGTATGGGCTATTATGCTTTCGAGCAAGCCGCTATGGTGAAATCGGTAGACACGCTGCTCTTAGGAAGCAGTGCTAGAGCATCTCGGTTCGAGTCCGAGTGGCGGCATCTTCTAAAAGAGATACAATAAATCTTATAATGAAAATGAAATGGATTAATCATTTCCGTTCCAGTGTTAAAGGACTCCCTTTTTTTTTTTAGGATTTTTTATGATATTTTCGACTTTAGAACATATATTAACTCACATCTCTTTTTCAATTGTTTCAATTGTAATTACGATTTATTTGATGACCTTATTAGTCCACGAAACCATAGGACTACATGATTCGTCAGAAAAGGGCATGATAGCTACCTTTTTCTGTATAACAGGATTATTAGTTACTCGTTGGATTTATTCGGAACATTTCCCCTTAAGTGATTTATATGAATCATTACTATTCCTTTCATGGGGCTTTTCCATTATTCATATGGTTCCTAAAATATGGAATAATAAAAACGATTTAAGCGCAATAACCGCACCAAGTACTATTTTTACCCAAGGATTTGCTACTTCAGGTCTTTTGACTGAAATGCATCAATCCACAATATTAGTACCTGCCCTCCAATCTCAGTGGTTAATGATGCACGTAAGTATGATGATATTAAGTTATGCAGCTCTTTTATGTGGATCATTATTATCAGTATCTCTTCTAGTCATTACATTTCGAAAAAGCCTATGGGTCTTTGGTAAAAACAAGCATTCATTAATTGGGCCATTTTCCTTTGATTTTGATGAGATTCAATATGTAAATGAAAGAAGCTATGCTTTACTAAACAATTCTTTACTTTCATTTAGAAATTATCACAGGTATCAATTGATTCAGCAATTGGATCGTTGGAGTTATCGTGTCATTAGTCTAGGGTTTATCTTTTTAACGGTTGGTATTCTTTCAGGCGCAGTGTGGGCTAATGAGGCGTGGGGGTCATATTGGAATTGGGACCCCAAGGAAACTTGGGCATTTATTACTTGGACTATATTTGCTATTTATTTACATATTAGAACCAACCAAAATTTAAAAGGCACAAATTCCGCAATTGTAGCTTCTATGGGATTTCTTATAATTTGGGTATGCTATTTTGGGGTCAATCTATTAGGAATAGGCCTACATAGTTATGGTTCATTCACATTAGCATCTTAATCGAAGACGTGACCTAATACATAGAAATCGCATATGTAATGAAAGTTTGTGTTAGTTTTAGAGAACCGGTTCAATTACTACTTGATTGAACCGGTTCTCTAAAACTTCAAACGTATCTGATTACAATTCACTTCTTTTTCTTTTATTGTCCACCTAATTTTATTATCGCAGCTTTTTTTTTATGCCTTATTCATGCAAACTATCGAGAAAAGTAATTAGATAAAATAGCTTCTACCTTGTCAACAGATAGTGAGAGAACGAAATCTGGATAAATACCAATGCCTATTACTGGCAGAAAGATACAGATTGAAACAAAAAGCTCTCGTGGTCCAGAATCAAAAAAATAAAAATTTTTGGCATTAAATTGCTTGTATCCATAAAACATCTGGCGTGACATAGATAATGAATAAATAGGAGTTAATATCATTCCAATTGCCATTACAAGAGTAATTAGTATTTTTGGCATTAAAAGATATTTTGGGCTGGTAATTATGCCAAAAAAGATTACCAATTCGGCAACAAAACCACTCATTCCCGGCAATGCAAGAGAAGCCATCGAGAAACTACTGAACATTGCAAATATTTTTGGCATTGGGATAGCTATTCCTCCCATTTCGTCGAGATAAACGAGACGTATTCTATCATAACTCGTTCCTGCCAAGAAAAAAAGCGCCGCACCAATAAATCCATGAGAAATTATTTGCAAAATGGCCCCATTGAGTCCCAGATCGGTTACGGAGGCTATTCCTATAATTGTAAAACCCATATGAGATACAGAAGAGTAGGCTATTCTCTTTTTTAAATTGCGTTGCCCGGGAGATGTTAAAGCTGCATAGATTATTTGCACTGTGCCTACAATAATCAACCAGGGAGAAAAAAAGGAATGAGCATGGGGTAATAATTCCATATTGATCCGAACCAACCCATATGCTCCCATTTTTAATAAGATTCCGGCTAGAAGCATACATGTACTGTAATGTGCTTCCCGTGGGTATCTGGTAACCATGTATGTAGAGGTATAATCGGTGATTTGACAGCATAAGCAATAAGAAAACCAAAATAGAATATTATTTCTAATGCCACAGGATATGATTGATTCGCTAATGTTTCAAAATTCAATGTTGGTTCGTTAGAAGCATATAAACCCATACCGAGAACTCCCATTAAGAGAAAAATAGAACCCCCTGCAGTGTACAAAATAAACTTTGTAGCTGAGTACAAACGCTTCTTCCCTCCCCACATGGATAAAAGTAGGTAAACAGGAATTAATTCTAACTCCCACATGATAAAAAAAAGTAAAAGATCTCGAGAAGAAAAAGGTCCTATTTGACCGCTGTACATTGCTAACATCAAGAAATGGAACAGTCGTGAATCCCGAGTAACTGGCCGGGCCGCTAAAGTAGCTAAAGTTGTGATGAATCCCGTCAATAAAATAGGTCCTATGGAAATTCCATCGATTCCGAGTCTCCAGTGAAAATCAAAAAAATTAATCCATTTAAAATCCTGTTCTAATTGAATTAATGGATCGTCCAACTGGAAATGATAACAGAATACATAGGTCGTTAGAAGTAGTTCCACTAGGCATATAGATATAGTATACCATCGGATGACCTTATTTCCTCTATGGGGGAGAAAGAAAATGGAAAAACCCGCGAATATCGGCAAAACAACAATTATTGTTAACCAAGGAAAATAATTCGTAGTAAAGACAAGATAAGATACACTTTGACCAGAAAACCCCGTACTCGAGAAAATAGCCTATTTCGATTTCGAGCACGGGGTTTTGTCGGTAAAGATAAAAAAATGGATTCAAGTTAAGCTTTCTGGAACGTATCAATAAGCTAGACCCATGCTGCGAGTTGTCTCATGCCATAAATAAACTCGGACACTCAAGAAATCTGTTGGACAAGCGGATTCACATCTCTTACAACCCACACAGTCTTCTGTTCTTGGAGCAGAAGCTATTTGCTTAGCTTTACATCCGTCCCAAGGTATCATTTCTAATACATCTGTGGGGCAGGCTCGTACACATTGAGTGCACCCTATGCATGTATCATAAATCTTTACTGAATGTGACATTGGATCTATCTACTTTTTGAACATCATGAATTTTCGATCTAGTAAAAAAATGGAATCATATATTGTAGACACCAGACGAATCAATAATTAACCAAAATTGTTTTCTAAAAAATTGACTTATATATTTGGTCATGAGAGAGGGCCAAGATACTTTGATTTATTACTCTTTAGCAAACAGAGTCATATGCTTCTGTCGTATATAATATTAATTTGTATTGAGAAAGATTTTATTCGTTATTTGTATGATTAACACATTCATCTAATTACCATTATTTATTCAACAAATTCGATTGATTGATACGAATTGATTTTTTGTTACGATAAATGGACGAAACAATGGCTGGCCCAATAGCTGCTTCAGCGGCTGCAATAGCTATAACAAAAATAGAAAAAATGTCCCCTTTTAATTGGCGACTATCAAATAAATCAGAAAATGTTACGAAATTCATATTAACTGCATTCAGTATAAGCTCAAGACACATAAGTGCTCTAACCATATTTCGACTTGTGATCAATCCATAAATACCAATAGAAAATAAATAGGCACTCAAAACAAGTTCATGTTCAAGCAGCATTAACCAAACCCCCCTCAATCTGAATTTCTTTAATTTCAATATGAACAACAATTCAACCTTAACTAATTTGGTTGACTCGAATCTAACAAGTACAGAACTAAGGAACATATTGGTAATAGATTGAACTAAAAGAAAAAATTTACATTTTCTACCTGAAAAATCTGACCATTAATTGAAGGAAAATGGATAGGCTAAGACAGAACCAAATAATTCTTTTTCTCCGTATTTTTTACTGACGAGCCATAGCAATTGCACCTATCAAAGAAACTAAAAGAATTATAGAAATAAGCTCAAAAGGAAGAAAAAAATCGGTTGATAAATGAATCCCGATTTGTTGACCTTTATTTATCAAATCTTGCTCCAAAATCTGGTTTGATCTTGTAGTCCAAATAACCCCGTACCATGCCGTATCTGGGATAGTAGTTATTAGTGAAACAAAAATACTTGTACAAACCAGTGAAGTTACCCCATCCCCAACAGTCCAAAGACTGAAATCATTGTAATATTCCGAGTCGTTCATGAACATAACAGCGAATATGATTAAGACGTTTATGGCTCCTACATAAATAAGGAGTTGTGCAGCAGCTACAAAATGGGAATTCGATGGAATATGAAATAAGGATATACAAACAAGAACAAATCCTAATGAAAAGGCGGAAAAAATAGGATTAGTAAGTAATACCACTCCTAGACCTCCTATTATAAGACCCAACCCCAAAAAAACTAAAAGAAAATCATGTATTGGTCCAGTTAAATCCATTATATGTAAAATAAGAGATAAATAAGTCGAAATGTTTCATAATCTTATTGACTAGACCAGAAAAGGAAAGTTACCCTGTTTTTATGATAAGTGACTTTTTTATTAAATCCTATACGGGGTGTGGGTTGATGTAGATAGATTAATTCATTCCATTTCTCTATCCGATTGCTTATATATTCATATATTTCGAAATTATCGCGGATATATTCAATTCTTTTTTATCCAAAGTAAGCCGTGATTCTCGCGAATCACCAATAAATAAGAGCTGGTTTTTTTTCGTTATTAACCGAACAAAATAAAAGAAGATCCGCTCCTTTAGATTAAAACGGAATCTTAGTAATCGGTAATAGTTCTTGAATCAAGGAGTTTACCCGTGGCTTTTTTTATTTGAGTGGAATTCATAATGGTTCGAATCGTGTAATCTCCAATTACTGTCATTGGTAACCGACCCAAAGCAATTTGATTATAATTCAATTCATGACGATCATATGTAGAAAGTTCATATTCTTCAGTCATTGATAAACAGTTTGTTGGACAATACTCGACGCAGTTCCCACAAAAAATACAGATTCCAAAATCAATACTATAGTTAAGCAATCGTTTTTTTCGAATATCCGTTTCCAATTTCCAATCAACAACAGGCAGATCTATAGGGCATACACGAACACATACTTCACAAGCAATGCATTTATCAAATTCAAAGTGGATTCGACCGCGGAAACGCTCAGATGTGATCAATTTTTCATAAGGATATTGAATAGTTACGGGTAAACGATTCGTGTGGGATAAGGTAATCATGAAACTTTGACCAATATACCTTGCAGCTCTTACTGTTTGTTGACCATAATTAATGAACCCAGTTACCATAGGGAGCATATCGTGAATATCTATGAATAATTTGAAGTTTCTTTCTCTTGTTTGAGAGAAGTTCTAAATCGAGAATAGAATATCGTATGCCCTTAGAGTGAAAAGAGTTGGAAAGAAGTTGTCAATAATAGATTACCTAGAGAAATAGGTAAAAGAAACTTCCACCCAAGATTTAATAGTTGGTCCATTCTCATCCTAGGTAAAGTCCATCTTGTTGTAATAGGAATGAACAGGAACAAATAAGCTTTAGCTAATGTAATAAAAATACCAATTGTCATTCCAAAGACTCCACCCACTTCATTAATTTCGAAATGAGGAAGAAATATGTACGGAAGAGAAAGATTCCAACCTCCTAAATAAAGAACTGTTACAAATAATGAAGAAACTAGTAGATTTAGATAGGAAGCAACATAAAATAAACCAAATTTGATACCTGAATATTCGGTTTGATAACCTGCTACTAATTCTTCTTCGGCTTCTGGTAAATCAAAGGGTAATCTCTCACATTCTGCTAGGGAAGAAATTACAAAAACTGCAAAACCTATAGGTTGACGCCACAGATTCCACCCCCAAAAACCATATTTTGACTGCGCCTCAACTATATCAACTGTACTTGAACTGTTAGATAATTATAGTAGGTGATAACATCACTGCTTCCATCGCTATTGCAGAACCGTACATGAGACTTCAGTCTCATACGGCTCCTCGATGGCCTTAACTAAATCTAAGGACTGGTTCGGTATTATCTCGCTATGTGTTAGTAGGATAGATAGAATCAAGATGTATCGAGGAGTCACAAATTAAACCAATGCAATTCCGTCTGCTATAATAGAAAAAAGGGTGCTTCCGAATTGATCTTATCCTTTCTTATTTTAGTTTGTCTTTATTCAGTAATAACTTAATCCTTGAATAAAATACTCGTTGTCTAAGTAGGTATTTCAACCTATTTATTTCGTTCCTATGCTTCTTTCTACGAAAAGTAAAAGTGGGCTTAAAAAAAAGGATTACTTCGTTCCTGATAATTATTTATTTAACCTGTGGATAGGACCATACTCGGGATCGGGATCGTGGGGAAGTACTACTTGATTGTTTCTACCAACTTAAAGCCCCAGTATGATTCCGTTTATGCAGAAATACCTTTTTTGGTAACTTCCATTATCTCCGTTACTAATCCTTTGTGTATCTTGGTGTTCCTAACCGTCCACTCATTTTTGCTCGATCCCCGGTATGGTAATACATACAATATAATAGAATAGTTAAAACAAAACTCCAGCCAGTTGATCTTTTCTACCCGCTTCAAACCGTGATGACTAATCAACCAACCTTGGGGTAATTTCTCTTTTTTTGCTTAGCTCTTGTACATAGGGAATGAGTCTCAACCTTTTTACTGCTAATTTCTAAGCTGTTTTGTTTCACTCATATAACTATCTGGTTTAGGTCATCACCCCGAATGACGAATAAAAAAAAAGAATCTCTATTCACTCCATTCAACTTCTTTCCTAGAAAAAATGAGGTAAAAGTTCATGCCCCAACGAATCACACGTAGAGATATTGATAACACACATGGAGTTAATGGTATTTCATAACTAATCGATTGAGCAGCAGCTCGTAGACCACCCAAAAAAGAATATTTATTATTTGAACCATATCCTGACATAAGAAGTCCAATAGGAGCAATACTTGAAATAGAAATCCATAAAAAAACACCTATACTGAGATCAGCTAAAACAAGACGATATCCAAAAGGAATTACTGAATAACTTAGTAAAATGGATATGACTGCTATAGAGGGTCCGAGACTGAATAAAAAAAAATCTCCTCTAGATGGGAGAAGATCCTCTTTAAAAAGGAGTTTTGTCCCGTCTGCTAGAGCTTGAAGAATTCCCAAAGGACCCGCGTATTCGGGTCCAATACGTTGTTGTACCCCCGCAGATATTTTTCTTTCTAACCACACAATAACTAGTATTCCTATCGTGATTCCCAATACAGGAGTAAAAATAGGGACAAGCAACCATATAAGACCATAGACCCCTTTTAAGGATTCCAATCTGGAAAAAGAATTGATAGCCTGTAATTCTGTCGTATCAATTATCATATTAACGATCAACTTCTCCCATAATGATATCTATACTACCTAGTATCGTCATAATATCAGCCAATTTCATTCTTTTAACTAACTGAGGAAGAATTTGCAAATTGATAAAACCCGGAGGACGAATTTTCCATCTCCAAGGAAAAGCACTATGATCCCCTATCAGAAAAATCCCCAATTCCCCCTTTGGGGCTTCTACTCTCACATAAAGTTCTTGTTTCGACAATTCAAAAGTAGGAGATGTTTTTTTGCTAATAAATCTATAGTCAAAATCATTCCAATCGGAATCCCTTGCTTTATCAAAGCGTCGGGCTTCTAAATTTTCATAGGGCCCTCCCGGAATTCCTTCCAAAGCTTGTTGAATTATTTTTATGGATTCTGTCATTTCACCGATTCGGACTAAGTAACGGGCTAATGAATCCCCTTCTTTTTGCCATTGTACTTCCCAGTCAAACTCGTCGTAACACTCATAATGATCGACTTTACGAAGATCCCATTGTATTCCGGAAGCTCGTAGCATTGGTCCTGATAAACCCCAATTTATTGCCTCCTCTCCACCAACAACGCCTACCCCCTCAACGCGTTCTAAAAAAATTGGATTTTGCGTAATAAGCTTTTGATATTCAGCAATCCCGGTTAAAAAATAATCGCAGAAATCTAAACATTTATCTATCCAGCCATGAGGTAGATCAGCAGCTACTCCTCCGATACGAAAAAAATTATGCATCATTCGCATACCTGTGGCAGCTTCGAATAGATCATATATCAATTCTCTCTCTCTGAAAATATAGAAGAAAGGAGTCTGCGCACCTATATCCGCCATAAAAGGGCCAAGCCATAATAAATGAGAGGCTATACGACTCAGTTCCAACATAATGACTCTGATATAACGGGCTCTTTTAGGAACTTGAATATTTCCCAGCTGTTCTGGTCCATTTACCGTTATTGCCTCGGTAAACATAGTAGCTAAATAATCCCAACGTGTTACATAAGGCAGATATTGGATAATTGTTCGGTTTTCCGCTATTTTTTCCATCCCTCTGTGTAAATAACCCAATATAGGTTCACAGTCAATAACGTCTTCACCATCTAGAGTAATGATGAGTCGAAGAACGCCATGCATCGATGGGTGGTGAGGACCCATATTGACTATCATGAGGTCTTTTCTTGTAGCTGATACAGTCATATTTTTTCCCCGATTCATTATTCCATGAATTGCTGAAAACGAAACAAAGTTCATAAAAATTCAAGATCTAATAAATCAAATAATTCAAACGAAATCTGAAAATTAACTTAACTAGTCTTTGGCTCCCGAATATCCAACCGACCAATTAATTCTTTATAACGTATTCTATTTTTTTTTACAAATAAGCCAGCAACCGTTGCCGTTTTCCCAGAGTTTTCCCTAGACCTCTCTGAGATAAAAAGTCTTTTTTGTGCTATTCCAAATGGAAAGTGAGTCTGCGCAGTTTATTGGTGAAACTGAATACTTGGAATTCAACGGACCCCTTAGTTTTATTCTTTTTCTTCTTGCGAAATAACCGAGATGAATGCTTTTTTTCTCATAAAAAGAGCGCTTCTCCCTTTTTTCTTTTAGACAAAAATGGAGTTTATCGATCAGTAAAAATAATACCGGTTTTTGAATCTAGTTCAGGTATACACAAATTTTTTTATATACTACCTTTTCCTTTCAAATTGAATGAATTAATCCAATTTGCAATTTCATTCGGATATAGATACAAAAGGGTGGTCGAGTTCTTCAACTCCCCCACAAAAAAAGAAAGGGAAAAATTGATCCGAAGAAGATTTTTAGGTCATTGAATAAAGTATCCTATACGGGAAACCAGAATAGAAATTAATATAACACAAACGTGCGGGTACATTTGTTTGCCTTCATATATCATGCCATATCTGGCACGTTATAGATAGGAAGGAGATTTACCATCAATTAATGGTAAATCGTGGATACATAGATATCCTTGACATACTGAAACGACTTCCATTACTGGTATCAAACCAATAGCGATTCATACAAGCTAAATCCTCTAATCGATAATTTGGCCAAAGAATAAATTTCAATTTCAGAAATTTATTTCTATCTCTATCGAAATTCTTTGGATCTTTATCAAGATGCTTGCTCTCCTCCAAAAAAGTGCCGCAGTTCCTTATGTTGTTCTTATTGTAAAATGTTTTCTTTCTATCCAAAACATTTATTTTTTCTGAGTTTAAACAAATTCGAATTCTCAATTCTCTACGACATCTAGGAGCTAAAATATTTTCAGGAACAACAAAAGCATAATTTTTTTCATCTCTCTTTTCAAGCACCCTTTCATGTCTATGTCTTTTAATGGATTCATCAAAAGAATTCTTATAACCGTTTTCTTTTTGTTGGTTTTTTATATTAGTTTGGTGATTACTCTTATGGACCAGTGAAATAACTATGGTTTGATACATAATAAATAGTCCATCCCCTTGTATAGACAGGCGAACAGGTTCAATAATCAATACTCCTTTGTTTATCAATTCTGTAAGATTTAGATCTTTTTGAATCAGCAATATATCCAGACGCATTTCTCCTCTTTGAATAGAGGATATCGCTATTTGCTTTGGATTGTTCAGTCTAAGCAGGAGACAATATATCTGGATACTATTGATTATTCTTTGATCCAAAGAACCATGCCATCTCAGTTGAAAAAGAAAATATCTTTTCAGGAAGAAATCAAGTTCCGCTTCTGTGGTGCTCTTCCATTTATTTTGATTTCTACTCTTTTTCATGTATGAGTCACTATAATCCTCTTTAACCTCTTTTTGTTGGTTTGATAGATCTGATCCAAGATCTTCTTGGGCTGATTCTTCTTTTTCTTCTTTATTTTTATTTTCTAATTCAAGATCTTTTTTTTTTTTCTTTTCACTAGTGTTTTTATTTCCATTAAAATGGAAAAGAAGTGATTTTGTTGGTATAATCCACGGTTTAATCCTATATGCATCATATAGCCCCAACAATTCTGGGAAGAACCAAAGTTGCAGATTTGATATGGGGCGGTTTAGTATTTCTTCATTCATTCCCATCCAATCAAAAAAAACAAATTTTCCACTTGATAGTTTTATTTGTTTATCAATCGCAAGATACGAAAGATCCTTCGTATCAATTTGATTAATGATTGAATAATAGTTAGTTCCTGTTTTAGTATTTTTATTCATGCGGGTCTCAGTATCCATATTAGCCCAAGCCTCAATATCGATCTTCTTTATAAGACAAAAAGAAATGATTCTCCAATCAAAATATTTTCTATCTGGATTTTTATCCGTATCAACAATACAATCTTCTCCTAGATAATGACTCATATATATGCCTGCCGGCATAGAAAAAATTGGGGGTTTATTTGTGTTGTAGTTATAGGGAATTTTGAGGCTTCCCTTTACTTGTAATGGTGCTAGAGAAATATATGAATCCTTACCTTCTCTATAATTGATATATTTCTGTGATAACAGATCATATCCATACTGTTTTTTAAAACTTTTGGTTTTACTCGATAATGAATCCATCACATAAGCATTTTTCTTCTTATAATGACATAAATTTTTTTGTTCATATGAATCCAATTTTGTTGATGCCTTGTTTGAAATTGTATGACTTTGATTGACTCCATTTCGTTGTTTTTGCAGAACTAATTGAGACGATGTAATCTTCGATAAATTATATTTATAGTTATAATGACCGTTTAACCAATTTTTCCACCCATTCGTTTCAAAATTGCTAAGTTTTTTATGTCTTGATTCAGAATAAAGTATTCCTTGTGTTCCAAAAAAATGCTTTATTCTATCCTTAAGAAAAAAAGACGTTCCATTATATTGAAGTACAGATCTCATGTGATATTTGTTAATCACTTGGGTTTGTGATAATTTGTAAAATACATATGCCTGTGACAAATCAACTGGGGCACAAAAATGATGTAAATTCTTATTACTTATATTAGAAAGTGCCCTCTTTTTAGTCGAAATAACAGGAATTCTTTTTTTTTTTTTTTCTTCCACTCCTTCTTTCTTTATTTCATCGTTGTAACTTTTTTTATCAATCTCCCCTTTTTTTAAGTCTAGGGAAAATTTTGCATTGATCCTGGGAATATTAATGAGATATAGAAGGGTGTCCATATATATCTTTTCAATCAAAAAATTAAAAAAAGAGTGTCGTTTACGTATTAATCTAGCACTTCTTCTTTGGAATATCTGCCAAAAATTTTTTGGCGCTTCTAATCTTTTATCGTTACAACTTGTATCGTTAGGATTAATATTTCTATCTGGAATTAGAAATTTTTTTTTCTTGTCATTTATTATTTTTTCCATTTGATTCTTAATTGTACTTGTCCTATCAGCCAGATCCTCCATTTTTTTTTCTGTTAGTGAATAATTTGTCCAATACATTGATCTAATTCGACTGGACGATTCATGAACTATCTTATTTTCTTTGAGAGAAATTTTTTTATTTTCACTCGATTCATATACTTTTTTCAATCCAACTAATAGAATTGGATTTACTTTGCCAAGCTCTTTTATTCTTTTTTTTAGAAAGAAATCCTTTTTATGAGTCCAGCTTTCTTTTTCTTTTGAGTCCTTTAGAAACCCTTTTGTTTTTTCTTGTAAAACTCTTAAACCTCGAAAACTTTGTGTTTTTTTTTTTCTTATTTTGTTTTCTAGTTCTTTAAAAATGGGTTTTAAAAACGAAGGTCGTCTTCGAGGAGAACCAAAAGGAAATTCAGTTTCCATCCCCCAGACTGTCAAAAAGCAAGAATTTTCCT
>JAJJMC010017501.1:42500-49915 GCA_023531435.1 Papaver californicum
ATGTTTGGAATCCATATTATGCAAGGAGACATTGCTTTTGCTAATTCGAATTGAAGGGTGATATCAAATCGGTCTTTTTTCGGCGTCATATACATAGTTAGCGCATTCGTCATAGTTAGCAGCTCTGTATCAAGGTCATCATCGATATCGTCACTAGCATCAATCTCGATATTGTCACTACCATCAATATCATCAATAAGATAACCTTTAGGCTTGTCATCCAGGAACTTGTTCGGAAATACCGTAATGAAAGGAACATAAGAGTTTGTCGCTAGGTATTTGACCAAATAGGATCGTCCAGTTCCTATAGAACCTATCACTAAAATACCCCTAGACGGGGATAGGGCTAAGCGGAGCGAAAAGGGTTTTCCATGAGATGGGAAATGAAAACTATTAGCCCCACACGAGGTTTGTGAATAAGTGATTGTCTGATAATGAGCAAGGAATATCCGTCTTTCTGCTAAACAGGATCTATTGAACTCATAATTCATTAGATCTTTTTTATGAATGTCAACTAAGTATCGTAAGTAAATTGATCCCGGTTGTTCAACCATTTGATAACCAGAGTCATTCTTTGATAAATGATCACTATGAGTCAGACTCAATAGAATTTGATCAATCCTTTTTTTTGTCGTTAAGGTGGAGAACTGAACCAAGAATTCTCTTTCTTCATCATCAATCGAATCACTGTTCGCGACCCAGGATTCTATTTTATCATCAATCCAATCAACGTTCACGTTTTTTCTTTTTCTTATCAATGAATAGATCTCTTTACTTGTACGACTTAGATATCTCGTATTTCTCGAAAAAGTGATTCGATTGATGGGATTTGGTATGATACTTATGATATCGATGAGATTGATATTCAAATATTTCTTCTTAGAACGTATTGATTTGACCCCATAAGTGGGACCACCACCCAATAGCATGTTGCCACCAGAAGCAGAACCCCGTATTTCTTCTAGAGAATCTCCTAATTGTTCCAGAGCAACTAGAAAGAGATTCTTTAACCAGAAAGAGTTCAGTTCAGATGTAGGATACCTATCCAGAAGTTTTCGCAACTCAATCATGTATGATGGAATCATCAAAGATTTGATCTTTTCGAACTCTGTCTGTAACTCACTAGAGGCCCGGGAAACAAAGAGAAGATGTGTACGAACGAGATATCCAGCAACAAGAAGAAGGAAAAGGATTGAATAGAGGAACTCCCGAGCATTTGGTGATCTCAGATGTATCCATATCAATGGAACGGGTGACTCATTATTTCGATGAATCATTTCTTCGGACAGAAGAAGATTATGTAAACACTTACTCGAAATCTCACTTATCGGATTCCATTGTGGAAGAATCGCCCACAATTTTTTCTGAGGAATTGGCCATGATGTATCTGATCCATGCATAATATCATGAAAAACGGATACAAATTTTTGACTGCTACTTAGTATCGGCAATAGGTCTGAAAAAGTATCTAAAAGGGTGAAATTTAGATATTTGCACCCTGCCGAAGTAAGGAACCATGGCATATATGTTTGTAACAGATTCCATTTTGAGAGATTTGAAAAAGCACTATCTCGTTGAAGGGTTCTATACATCTGCCATTTCTCAACGCATTTCTTTAGACAAAGACTCTGTTTTTTCCTCTTTTCGGATGGTAAATATTTCTCAGAACATGGAGTGTGAATCAAACCCATGTTTGAATTGAAATTGAGATACTGATGCAAGTTCTTCCCTTCTGAATCAGAGAGATTCATATCTGAAAGAGGTTGACAATAAGTTCTTTCAAAATTGACTATTTGTCCCTCTGTTAGAGGTGTTCCAGAAATGTCTGGGATCGAGTAAATAGCTCTACGAACGAATGGATCGGATCGAATTGGAAAATGGAAAGATTTGTACAAGTTATACCTTTCGTCACCACTTTGTGGAAAATCGTTAGGTATGAATATGTTAGATACCTGTGACTCGATTGATGAAATAGTATCTCTCTCCAAAAAAACATGTTTTTTTGGACCGACGCACAAAGAAAAAATGTTGTTGCGAATGAACAAGATATTGAGGAATTGTCCATACGTAAGATCATAATTATTGATACGGGCCTTTTCCACATAAAAAGGGAATCTTTTGTTACAATCGAACCAGAAGTGATGTGGATTATTCAAGAATCGAAGTCGATTTGCTTTATAAAAAGAAGAGATCAATGAACTTCTATGAAATGGTTTCACGGGATTCAGCCAATTGTCTCGATCGTGGGATATCATTGAGAAATAGGAATCGGTGTTATCAAAGTCTTTCCTGCGATTATTTCTAGTATGAAATGAGTCAATCATCCACTTTGGTATCTTATTGAATAAAAACGGTGATATTGTTCCTCCATTGATCAAGAATTTCGATTTTTGGGAAGTATCACGATTATCCAATAAGAAGGGTTTCAATTTATTCAAATGAACGATTTGAACACCTATTGATTCTAACAACTGATTGCAGAGTTGATCATTCGGCCCTTTCAATTCATAGATGTGGATCTCGGACCTATGAATGGGGATATTCCCGATACTCACAAAGAAAAAAGGAAGTGACTTAGACAAAAAGAGAAGTGACTTGGACAAAAAGAGAAGTGACTTGGACAAATCTTGTTTGTCGATAACCTCGGACCAATCAATCGAATATTGATTAATACGTAATCGACCGAACACTACTTGAAAACGGCTCTTCTGCTCAGAAACGAAATGTTCCAAATGTTCCTGGAAATTATTGCTCCCGTTGGGCCATTTGTATCTATATGCATTAGGATCCCGATTCATGGATCTCTCGGTTCGAGAAATAAGAGGATCGAACCATTTCTTCTGACTCTTTTTCAAATTCGATAAATGTTGGTTGATCGTATATTTCATTATAGTTCTATGATTCAGAGTATCATTTCCTATTTGATCCCTTTGAATTCCATAAAAGAATCGATTCGATACATTTCTTATGTACCCATAGGTGCTATATTGGATTTGAATCAGATTTCGGATCAATCTATATTGATTGACTGCCTCCATTATGTTGTTGCTAGCAAATACCACTCTTTTTGGTTTTGGATCTTCCAAGTCATTCCCGCAGGAGATCCGGACCGATTTTTTTCTGATCCTTCGATAAAAAGATTCATTCTCTTCATAAAAAATAGGAGGTAGAACCAAGAAAGATTTCTTTTTCGATTCATCCCTGGAGTTGAATACCTCATTCAATAATTTTTTTTTATCCAACCCGTAGGAATCAATAGAAAAGGAAAATCCCTTATGATACACCAGATCCGGCTCGGTTATTGATAGAGTGAATAGATCTGCCATTTCTTGAAATCTCTCTTCTGATTCAAAATCGCGGTGTAACGTGTACCCCCCCCTGTTTCGGTCATGGAATAGATGAAAGAAAGAAAAAAATGGATTTTGGTTCAAGAATGAAATCTTATTGGAACTGGCCATATCCGGTTCATCCTTCGGAACCATATCACATCCCGGATCTGATGAAATAGGATGAATTGAGACGGTATTTTGTAAATACGTAATTATCTTGAATATATCAACCATTTCTTTATTTTCCGATCGTCTGGAAGGGACAAAAGAAACATCTTGTTCTTTCTTCAACAATTTATGATCTCTAGTGGACCTCTCAGTAGGATTCGAACCCAGATGAAGTTCTGACCATCTGTCAGAGAAAAAGGAACGAATTGATTTTGTAGAATTCCCAAGAATTGCTTCGATTTCTTCCGGAAGCAGATGATTATTCATCTGCTTCTCACGTTCCGTGAATAGCCGGGACATTGAGGAATATCCAGAAAGGCATTTCGGGAATCGGTCTGATTTTCTCTCTGTTCGTTCCGTTTGAAGAAAGGAAGGATCCCAAAGAATCGATCTTTCTTTTAGTTGTTGAATCTCTCTTTGATTGATCAATGTGTGATATTCCGAATCCTCATTACTAATCGAATCGAAAGGGTCTCTGGATTGATCAGAGATCCTTTCAATTGGCTAGAATTCGTTACTTGAACGAAAATAGATCTTGTGGAATCATATTGAATATTTGACGATACATTCCGTACCTTGCTAAAAAACCGATCCTTGCTTACCAACCACACATTGTCTAACCAAATCCAACTCTCTCTCGATACGTTCCTCAAAAAATCCGACTCGTGCAGATTCTTCCCCCAACTAACGAAGATATCTTGGCGGAATTGCCACATATGAAATTGAGCACAATTTTGCAAAGAAATACCCCACTTGTTTCTCGAGAAGAGATGGGAAACATGTTCAATCTCATTTGATTGAATAGTTGACTCAGCTCCTTGTTGTTTGAAGAAACCCTCCACTTCAATTGGTCTTTTTTCACGAAAAGCAGACATGAGATAACAAATCCAGTGTTTCACTAAGATTTCGAATAGCTGGCCCGAATTCAAGTTGATTATGTTTCGCTTCTTCCTCAGAGAAAGACGATCAAACAATTCCCAATCATGGTCCTTGCGGATCGGATCATCCGTATAGGATACAAAAAGAAACTCCAGATATTTGATATCTTTCTCTTTAAATGAGATCTCAATTCCAGCTACGGTTTCCTTAGATATCTTACAACTAGAATTCCACCTTTTTCCGATCCGGTTCCTCCACCACCGCGAACCCCAGTTAGAGTCAGGCATGATACACTTTTTCGTTATTGGGAGAACCCAAGTACTCTCTTTCGGATCCATGAAACAACTCTCAGAGATCTTTTTCCCTTTTGGAAGATAGAGGAGCGAAACAATCAACCTATTAATATTGGAAGACCAAAAAGATTCTTCCGATGTATCATTTCTGGGTCCAATGGAATTCATAGGTATAGGAAGAAGCCCCATCAAATAGAGATTTTTTCTTTCGACCATATTTCGATTGTTAATACGATATATAAGGACCGCTACTACAAGCAGTACTACACCTTTGATCGTGAAATATCGATTGCTTGTTGAACCCTGTGAATCGCGTGAAAGGAGGATACTCCAAATTCGGGGGTCAAAGAGTTTCATAAAACGTTCTTGGTGGAAAAAAATGTGAGTGAAAGATCCCACTGAATCGAATTTGGTCCATGAATCTAAGAAATAGTGAGAATTCTTGATCTCTCTCAATATCTCTCTCAATTCGAAGATCCAGGATTTGAATTGATGTCGTTTCATTGATTCCTGTTTCATTGATTCCTCCTAAAGATTTCATTTCAATTGGAATTTGGTTATTCACGATGTACGATGATCCCTGTTAAGCATCCATGGCTGAATGGTTAAAGCGCCCAACTCATAATTGGCAAATTCGTAGGTTCAATTCCTGCTGGATGCACGCCAATGGGAACGTTCAATAAGTCTATTGGAATTGGCTCTGTATCAATGGAATCTCATCATCCATACATAACGAATTGGTATGGTATATTCATACCATAACATATGAACAGTAAGAACTAGAATTCTTATCAATACTGGAACTCATAGGGAAGAAAATGGATTTATGGATGGAATCAAATATGCAGTATTTACAGACAAAAGTATTCGGTTATTGGGGAACAATCAATATACTTCTAATGTCGAATCAGGATCAACTAGGACAGAAATAAAGCATTGGGTCGAACTCTTCTTTGGTGTCAAGGTAATAGCTATGAATAGTCATCGACTCCCGGGAAAGGGTAGAAGAATGGGACCTATGGGACATACAATGCATTACAAACGTATGATCATTACGCTTCAACCGGGTTATTCTATTCCACCTCTTAGAAAGAAAAGAACTTAAAAAAAAATACTTAATAACACGGCGATACATTTATACAAAACTTCTACTCCGAGCACACGCAATGGGGCCGTAGACAGTCAAGTGAAATCCAATTCACGAAATAATTTGATCTCTGGACAGCGTCATTGTGGTAAAGGTCGTAATGCCAGAGGCATCATTACCGCAAGGCATAGAGGGGGAGGTCATAAGCGTCTATACCGTAAAATAGATTTTCGACGGAATGAAAAAGACATATCTGGTAGAATCGTAACCATAGAATACGACCCCAACCGAAATGCATACATTTGTCTCATACACTATGGGGATGGTGAGAAGAGATATATTTTACATCCCAGAGGGGCTATAATTGGAGATACCATTGTTTCTGGTACAGAAGTTCCTATCTCAATGGGAAATGCCCTACCTTTGAGTGCGGTTTGAACCATTGATTTACGTAATTGGAAGTAACCAATTAGGTTTACGACGAAACCTAGAAATCAATCACTGATCCAATTTGAGTACCTCTACGGGATAGACCTCAACAGAAAACTGAAGAGTAACGGCAGCAAGTGATTGAGTTCAGTAGTTCCTCATATAAAATTATTGACTCTAGAGATATGGTAATATGGAGAAGACAAAATTGTTTGAAGCACCGACAGAACCGGAAGCGCCCCTTGTTTCAAAGAGAGGAGGACGGGTTATTCACATTTCATTTGATGGTCAGAGGCGAATTGAAAGCTAAGCAGTGGTAATTCTACCCCCGGGGAAAAATAGAGATGTCTCCTACGTTACCCGTAATATGTGGAAATATCGACGTAATTTCATAGAGTCATTCGGTCTGAATGCTACATGAAGAACATAAGCCAGATGATGGAACGGGGAGACCTAGGATGTAGAAGATCATAACATGAGTGATTCGGCAGATTTGGATTCCAATATATCCACTCATGTGGTACTTCATCATACGATTCATATAAGATCCATCTGTCTAGATATCATTATATACATCCAGAAAGCCGTATGCTTTGGAAGAAGCTTGTACAGTTTGGGAAGGGGTTTTGATTGATCAAAAAGAAGAATCTACTTCAACCGATATGCCCTTAGGCACGGCCATACATAACATAGAAATCACACTTGGAAAGGGTGGACAATTAGCTAGAGCAGCGGGTGCTGTAGCGAAACTGATTGCAAAAGAGGGTAAATCGGCCACATTAAAATTACCGTCTGGGGAGGTCCGTTTGATATCCAAAAACTGCTCAGCAACAGTCGGACAAGTGGGTAATGTTGGGGTGAACCAGAAAAGTTTGGGTAGAGCCGGATCTAAGCGTTGGCTAGGTAAGCGTCCTGTAGTAAGAGGGGTAGTTATGAACCCTGTAGACCATCCCCATGGGGGTGGTGAAGGAAGGGCCCCAATTGGTAGAAAACAACCCACAACCCCTTGGGGTTATCCTGCGCTTGGAAGAAGAAGTAGAAAAAGGAATAAATATAGTGATAGTTTGATTCTTCGTCGACGTACTAAATAGGAGAGAAAATCGAGAATATGTTTCTTCGTCTTTACAAAAGAAAAAAAGATAGGAGTAATTAGCTGTGACACGTTCACTAAAAAAAAATCCTTTTGTTGCTAATCATTTATTAGCAAAAATTGAAAAGCTCAACATCAGG
>JAJJMC010017508.1:0-12213 GCA_023531435.1 Papaver californicum
ACTCAGATAATTGTCTAACCACCCATCACATGAAAAGACTTAGAAGATGAAAGTAGACTGTAGAAGGTCGCAAATGTTGACCAAGGCGAACGATGTGTCCCATATCTGTCTGAAGGTCAGTACCGAGATGAAACCTAGTGTGTCGAGATACTTCCCATTTATTTTCAACGGTTACTACTAACTAAAATATTTACAAGTTCCCATGGATCCTGCGTTCCACGCTTGCTTAGGCGACGGAGACAGGGAGAACTTTAAAATACCAAATACTATTTTTTTCTCAATTTTTTTCTAACTTTTTTCGAATTTTTTTTTCCTGACACCTAATACATGTGTGTTCCCATGGATCCTGCATTCCACGCTTGCTTAGGCGACGGAGACAGGGGGACCACACACATAACTCTAAAACACTAACGTATTATTCATGTGGGGCATGATCTCAACACACTAAATGTCATTCCAGTGCTAATTAACATGTCGATGCTAGGACCCACCAATACTCTCAGAGAAACACGAAATTGCAAATAATAAAACAGAACGTGATATGGTGGTGACAACTATCATGTTATTTCTAACACCTGAACTCTGTCTCCTTTATGAATAGACCATCTAGCTGGGCACACCAATCCTTATAGCAAAATGGCTAAGTTTCCATCTACCTAGAGTGGTTAGTGTCACCCTGAATTGTTCACATGCTTCTAAATTCCAAATCTTATTAATCCTAAAAAGTCTCCCAATACCCCCAAACTTAAATTAAACAGTGTCCTCAATGTTTCTAAACAATGCACGAAAAGGAATTAGAGAAAGATATTACCGTGTCGCATGAACATAAGTTACCTCCTTAAATCATATAGCAATAATCGGAACAACTGTGGATCATCTGAATCAAATAGTGTTATCCACAATAGAAGGAAACAACAGCAAGCTACGAAGATAAACAATCTGAACACACTTTGATCCCTATCTAGGTAAACCACATCGACCAAAGGATGGGTTTTTAGCAACTGAACTTCTTTCTGAACAGGATGATCATTGGATCTAGCTCGAAGATGATCTTGTACAATGGCAGACGTGCATATGTCAGGTCCCAAGCTAGGGACCTTCCTAAGAGTTAATGGTATAGCACATGGAGAATGATAGTCACCCCCAAACTTAGAGTTTTCAGTGTCTCTAGATAGACTAATAACAATTTCCCTCATTTCCGGATCGTCAGATTCTCGAAAATAGTCAATTGCTTCTTCTAAATTACACTCCGGTGGTGCAGAACCTAACAAAGTGCTCACTTCATTAATAACACTATCATTATCGCCATCAATTCTATAGTTGGCTAGGCATTTATCTAATGGATCTTCTAATGGGTCGAGCCTACACTGCATCTCCCTAGACGGTTTGGATTCCTCCTCTGAATGGATCTGGTGCATACAAACTGTTGGGTTAATTCCCTTAATATCTTCTATGGTCCCTCCTAAGGCTTTCTGATTGTCCTGAAGCACGGTTACTAGCCTATTCTCTTGGTCACTATCCAAATCTGAAGCTACAATCACAGGTAAGGTCTCTGATGGGCCTAACTCATCAAACTCTAATCCAAAGTGGGCTAGACATTTTTCTAACGGGTCTTCTATACAAGTGTTTGGTAATGACTCCTGAACTGGGGTCTCTATCATGTTGACGGTTTCTAAGGTTGGGTCATCTAACTCAGGTGGTTGATTACTAATGTTGAAGATATTCAGCTCAATAGTCATGTTACCAAAAGACAAGTTCATAACACCGTTACGACAGTTAATGATCGCATTAGATGTTGCTAAGAACGGGCGACCTAGTATAACCGGTATATGATTCTCTGGATCAGGCACAGGTCTGGTATCAAGCACAACAAAGTCCACTGGATAAATAAATTTATCCACTTCAATCAAAACATCCTCTGTGACACCACGAGGAATTTTCACAGACCTATCAGCTAACTGCAAAGTCATCTGAGTCGGTTTCAAATCGCCTAGTCCTAGCTGGAGGTACACATGGTACGGCAGTAAGTTCACACTGGCTCCTAAATCGAGTAAGGCTCTTTCTACCCGGTAGTTTCTTATTGTGCAAGCTATGGTTGGGGAACCTGGGTCTTTATACTTAAGGGCCGTACTACTCTGTATAATTGAACTTACATGACTAGCTAGAAAAGCTTTCTTATGTACGCTAAGTTTCCGCTTTCGCGTACACATGTCCTTAAGAAACTTGGAATAAGCAGGAATCTGCCTAATTGCATCTAATAATGGAAGGTTGATCGTGACTTTCTTAAAAACTTCAATTATTTCATTAAAATTGGATTCCTTCCTATTAGGTGCTAACAACCTTGGGTATGGGGCTCTAGGCATGAAATCGGTTCTCTAAGGGGTTGCCTCAGGCTCGTCAGAGACTTTATCAGTCTCTTCAACTATTGGGTCAGGATGAACTACAGTTTGTTCACTAACGGGCCTAGTTACCTTGTTATCCACTACCTTACCATTCCTGAGGGTCGTAATTGCATTCACGTGACTGGATGATTTCTCCCCAGTCGATATTTCATTGACTCCTCTAGGATTGGGTTCGGGTTGACTAGGGAACCTACCAGGTTCTCGCTCTCTCAGAGCCGAAGCAATGTCACTAACTGAGGTTTGTAAACTAGAAATAGCTCTTTCTATGCTCTGGAATCTCTGCTCATACTTATCGTCATTGCTGGGCTGAGTTGGACCAGCCGAATTCTTATAACTGAAGCCTGGAGGACCTTTAGCATCACTAAACTGACCTTGAGCCTAGCCTTTCGACCAGGAAAGGTTCGGGTAGTTTCTCCATCCAGGGTTATAAGATTCCGAATACGGGTCGAACTTTCTCTGGTTATCAAATCTAGTGTTATCATAAAGAGCAAAAGCCTGCTCTTCAAATTGGTTGGGCTCTGAACTACTAGCTTGATTCATTTCGACCAGTTCTAGCCTTCTAGATAAGGCTTCTATTTGGGCCTTTGGATCAAAAGATCCTTCTACCCTATTAACATTTCCTTTTCCTAGAAGAATTGTTCTTTTTGGCTCCTAAATGCTCTCCCATTGTTGGGTCTTTTCGGCGATGTCACTCATAAGTTTCATCGCCTCAGCAGGAGTCTTACTGTCGAACCCTCCGGTTGACAAAGACTCGACCAAGGTTATAAATGCGTAGTTCAAACCCTCATAGAGGATCTGAACTAGCCTTAACTCCTCTATTCCGTGGTCCGGGCATTGGGACAATAAGTCATTGAACCTTTCTATATACACATACAGAGACTCTCCCTCTAGCTGGGAAAACGTGCATATTTTCTGCCTAACAGATGAAATTTTGTTCCTAGGGAAGAACTTCTGAATAAAAGCTGAAGTAAGTTGGGCATAGGTTTCAATTGACTGAGGGGCCAAACTATACAGCCACGACTTGGCTTTATCTCTTAGTGAAAAGGGAAATAATCTAAGTTTAATAGACTCGTCATTCAAGTCTCTAATTCTGATTGTACTACATATTTCCTCGAATTCCCTAACATGAAAATAGGGATTTTCGTTTTCTTTTCCTAAGAATAATGGGAGCATCTGGATAATTCCGGGTTTCAGTTCGTAGCTCGCTTAAGTAGCGGCTAACTTGATGCAAGATGGACGTGAGGTCCGGGTTGGATTCAACAAATCCTTCAGAGATGTCATTGCTGACACGGTCTCGGGAGTGACTAGTTCACTCTCAGTTGGCTTCTCAAGGTTAAGGTGAACTACAAGACTTCCACTAATTAACCTACCTTGAGGATCTCTATCCCAAGTTCGCCTTAAGGGCGTTCTTGGCATGCAAAAATTAAATCCTAACAAGCAATTAATCAAACACAATCGTGCCATGACTCAACCAAATCAAACCTAAATCTAGCAAACAACAAGCATGATGGTTCCACTTAGATTGTCTCTAGATCAGCTTCTATTCTTTCAAAAAGCAACTGGTTACAATTCTAGCAAACCTCTTAGAACGATCTGAATTAGATTAAGTCGAAGAGAAACAGGATAAGCTCTAGGGAGCTTTGATAACCCTGTCTCTTTGGCACTTTTCCCTGGGTTACAAGGCGGCTCTAATCAACTTAAATTAATCATCCTGAACTTCGAGTTAGGCTAATAAAGTAACCCGTACAGTCCTTTTGAACGATTTTCCAATAAGCTCGATACCCTATAGGTCTCTTTCTAGTCAAGATTTTAGGCTTAGGTTCGCGTAGGTTTCATTTTCCTAAGGCGGGCAAGAAGGAGACGGTGATGAAATCCGAAACCTTATCTTATATGGCCAGGCCTTGCCCTTTACTATGCAAAAATTAAAGTCCGTATTCAATCCTCAACACATATGCATACAAAGGCGTCCAGAAAACCCACTGACAGGAGATTCGTGGGTTGGTCGAAGTTTACCTCCCGTACCAGACGGGCGATGAACTGTTGAAGTCGACTCGGGCCACTAATATCCTTTTCAATAGTGTGCGAACCCGAGGGGCCGAGACAATATCGTAATTGTCATCCTTCCCTGCACACAGTTTGATATTTAAAACTACCCTTCCGTAGGGTTTAAAAATAATAAAATGTCCAAAATTTCCAAAAGAAAGTCCAAAAAGTGTTCGAAAAAAATAAAAGAAAAATTACAGAATTAATAAAAACCCTAATACAATTTTCTAAACTAAGTAAAACTAATTAAAATAAACTAAAAATCTAATTAAGAAAAATAAAATCTTCGATCTTCTTTTTCGTTCTTTAAGCTTTTCCCTTTAACTCCAAGTCTTTAGCTTTAATTCCAAAACTTTGGCTTACTTTCTTTTCGATCCAAAATCCAACCTGTAGCAAAAAGAGAAATACCAAAAGAAACGTAAAATAGAACAAAGTAAAATAATAAAAATAAAAATAAAAACCTAAAAATAAATCTAAAACCCTAAACCTAAAAACAAGTCCGCGTCGGCGGCGCCAAAAATTGATGTGCTTTAGAATAGTGGTAAATAAAGTGTTCGATTCTCGAACTTGTGAAGGTAATGATTTTAGAAAATAATGGACTTAATCTAATTAAATAAAAATCAGGAAAATAAACTAGAGATGATTTTTAGAATATATGGAGAAAACCAGGAATCGAGATTCAGTTATTTCTAACAATTTATGTGATTAATCATGCAATTCTTTTAAATAAATTAAACTCAAATATTGCCAAAATAGGTTTTATGCAAACAAGTAGAGGTAAATCATAAGCATGGGACATCATAGGTTGTCAACCCAGCATGACCCATCAAACAAAAACACCACTACTGAATGAAAACCGTTTTCTATTTCGAAACTATGCAATTTTAACAAGTAAAGAATTATAAATAATTTAATTAAAAATAGACTTACCACATAAATTGAGAGAAAAACCTCCTCCATCATCCCAGTAAATAAACTTAGCTCATGGTGAAGAAAACTTGCTCAAAAGATCTTTTCATTGCTCAAAAAGTTGATTACAAGGTGAAAGAATAGTGCAACAGCTGAACAGATACGTGTATAAATGTCACAGAACAGGGTTCAACCGTTACAAATAGCTTTAAGCAACAAGAGTGTTTAAAAACTAAGGCAACAGGAGCAAGATGTAACACTGAATATGCAACAGATACAGACGTTGCAGAGTCGTCTTCTTCGGTGATGGTGGTGAAGAACAGTGATCGGCCGGTGCAGCAGCAGTGACCGACGATGACCGGAAGTGGCCGGAAATTGAAGGAATTGATCTCTAGGGCTGCGTGATGATTTTTCTTGGCTTCTATTGGTTTATATAGGTTGTAGAAACCCTAGGGAGAGTTCTAAACCTAATAGAACTCTCCAAAACTCTCTAGAATCTTCCCAAATCCGAATCAAAGAGTGATTCCTTTTTCCGGCCAAAATCACATTCCCGAGCAGATTTCTCGGCATTCTTTGCTATCTATTCACGTGTTATGACTTGTATGAGATATCTTCTAGCGTGTGGGACAATTTGGAGCCGAAAACAACTCAAAGATTACTTGAACTTGAGTGTACAGAACTGTCCCGATGAGTTGGCCGATCCGACTCGCTGAGTTGGCTCGCTGGGTTGGCCCGATCCAACTCAGCCCGATCCAAGGGCGCCCCCAATCCAAAGTGTGGGTGCCTTAATCCATTTTCCCGGGTGCCTTTAGCACTTTTTGAGCCAATTTTTCCACAAATCTTTATTCTTCTAATGTACCTACAAAAGCATAAAAACACGTAATAAACGTAAAATCGAATACTAACTTACTAGAAATTAAGGTGCAAATTAGACACTAAAATGTGTCTATCAAATACCCCCAAACTTACTATTTTGCTAGTCCTCGAGCAAACTACTCTAAAAAGAAAGTAAAAATCCTAACTCACTTTCGCAGGAATCGCGACTACATTTAGCATATGCAGCAAGCCGTTAAACCCCTAGGTGTCCCTAGTGGACGAGTTTTGTCTCGTGAGGGTTTACAAGAGGTATAGCCACAAAACCTTGATTCAGATCTTAGCAACACGTGAACGATTAAGGATAGACACTAAACAAGCTAGTTAGTTGGCTACTCAGATATTCGGCTATAGGGACCATTACCCTTTATGGATCCAATCACTGTACACGAGTGTTAACTCAAGCATACTAAAATTCATATATAAGACAACAGAGCTCTACTCAGATAATTGTCTAACCACCCATCACATGAAAAGACTTAGAAGATGAAAGTAGACTGTAGAAGGTCGCAAATGTTGACCAAGGCGAACGATGTGTCCCATATCTGTCTGAAGGTCAGTACCGAGATGAAACCTAGTGTGTCGAGATACTTCCCATTTATTTTCAACGGTTACTACTAACTAAAATATTTACAAGTTCCCATGGATCCTGCGTTCCACGCTTGCTTAGGCGACGGAGACAGGGAGAACTTTAAAATACCAAATACTATTTTTTTCTCAATTTTTTTCTAACTTTTTTCGAATTTTTTTTTCCTGACACCTAATACATGTGTGTTCCCATGGATCCTGCATTCCACGCTTGCTTAGGCGACGGAGACAGGGGGACCACACACATAACTCTAAAACACTAACGTATTATTCATGTGGGGCATGATCTCAACACACTAAATGTCATTCCAGTGCTAATTAACATGTCGATGCTAGGACCCACCAATACTCTCAGAGAAACACGAAATTGCAAATAATAAAACAGAACGTGATATGGTGGTGACAACTATCATGTTATTTCTAACACCTGAACTCTGTCTCCTTTATGAATAGACCATCTAGCTGGGCACACCAATCCTTATAGCAAAATGGCTAAGTTTCCATCTACCTAGAGTGGTTAGTGTCACCCTGAATTGTTCACATGCTTCTAAATTCCAAATCTTATTAATCCTAAAAAGTCTCCCAATACCCCCAAACTTAAATTAAACAGTGTCCTCAATGTTTCTAAACAATGCACGAAAAGGAATTAGAGAAAGATATTACCGTGTCGCATGAACATAAGTTACCTCCTTAAATCATATAGCAATAATCGGAACAACTGTGGATCATCTGAATCAAATAGTGTTATCCACAATAGAAGGAAACAACAGCAAGCTACGAAGATAAACAATCTGAACACACTTTGATCCCTATCTAGGTAAACCACATCGACCAAAGGATGGGTTTTTAGCAACTGAACTTCTTTCTGAACAGGATGATCATTGGATCTAGCTCGAAGATGATCTTGTACAATGGCAGACGTGCATATGTCAGGTCCCAAGCTAGGGACCTTCCTAAGAGTTAATGGTATAGCACATGGAGAATGATAGTCACCCCCAAACTTAGAGTTTTCAGTGTCTCTAGATAGACTAATAACAATTTCCCTCATTTCCGGATCGTCAGATTCTCGAAAATAGTCAATTGCTTCTTCTAAATTACACTCCGGTGGTGCAGAACCTAACAAAGTGCTCACTTCATTAATAACACTATCATTATCGCCATCAATTCTATAGTTGGCTAGGCATTTATCTAATGGATCTTCTAATGGGTCGAGCCTACACTGCATCTCCCTAGACGGTTTGGATTCCTCCTCTGAATGGATCTGGTGCATACAAACTGTTGGGTTAATTCCCTTAATATCTTCTATGGTCCCTCCTAAGGCTTTCTGATTGTCCTGAAGCACGGTTACTAGCCTATTCTCTTGGTCACTATCCAAATCTGAAGCTACAATCACAGGTAAGGTCTCTGATGGGCCTAACTCATCAAACTCTAATCCAAAGTGGGCTAGACATTTTTCTAACGGGTCTTCTATACAAGTGTTTGGTAATGACTCCTGAACTGGGGTCTCTATCATGTTGACGGTTTCTAAGGTTGGGTCATCTAACTCAGGTGGTTGATTACTAATGTTGAAGATATTCAGCTCAATAGTCATGTTACCAAAAGACAAGTTCATAACACCGTTACGACAGTTAATGATCGCATTAGATGTTGCTAAGAACGGGCGACCTAGTATAACCGGTATATGATTCTCTGGATCAGGCACAGGTCTGGTATCAAGCACAACAAAGTCCACTGGATAAATAAATTTATCCACTTCAATCAAAACATCCTCTGTGACACCACGAGGAATTTTCACAGACCTATCAGCTAACTGCAAAGTCATCTGAGTCGGTTTCAAATCGCCTAGTCCTAGCTGGAGGTACACATGGTACGGCAGTAAGTTCACACTGGCTCCTAAATCGAGTAAGGCTCTTTCTACCCGGTAGTTTCTTATTGTGCAAGCTATGGTTGGGGAACCTGGGTCTTTATACTTAAGGGCCGTACTACTCTGTATAATTGAACTTACATGACTAGCTAGAAAAGCTTTCTTATGTACGCTAAGTTTCCGCTTTCGCGTACACATGTCCTTAAGAAACTTGGAATAAGCAGGAATCTGCCTAATTGCATCTAATAATGGAAGGTTGATCGTGACTTTCTTAAAAACTTCAATTATTTCATTAAAATTGGATTCCTTCCTATTAGGTGCTAACAACCTTGGGTATGGGGCTCTAGGCATGAAATCGGTTCTCTAAGGGGTTGCCTCAGGCTCGTCAGAGACTTTATCAGTCTCTTCAACTATTGGGTCAGGATGAACTACAGTTTGTTCACTAACGGGCCTAGTTACCTTGTTATCCACTACCTTACCATTCCTGAGGGTCGTAATTGCATTCACGTGACTGGATGATTTCTCCCCAGTCGATATTTCATTGACTCCTCTAGGATTGGGTTCGGGTTGACTAGGGAACCTACCAGGTTCTCGCTCTCTCAGAGCCGAAGCAATGTCACTAACTGAGGTTTGTAAACTAGAAATAGCTCTTTCTATGCTCTGGAATCTCTGCTCATACTTATCGTCATTGCTGGGCTGAGTTGGACCAGCCGAATTCTTATAACTGAAGCCTGGAGGACCTTTAGCATCACTAAACTGACCTTGAGCCTAGCCTTTCGACCAGGAAAGGTTCGGGTAGTTTCTCCATCCAGGGTTATAAGATTCCGAATACGGGTCGAACTTTCTCTGGTTATCAAATCTAGTGTTATCATAAAGAGCAAAAGCCTGCTCTTCAAATTGGTTGGGCTCTGAACTACTAGCTTGATTCATTTCGACCAGTTCTAGCCTTCTAGATAAGGCTTCTATTTGGGCCTTTGGATCAAAAGATCCTTCTACCCTATTAACATTTCCTTTTCCTAGAAGAATTGTTCTTTTTGGCTCCTAAATGCTCTCCCATTGTTGGGTCTTTTCGGCGATGTCACTCATAAGTTTCATCGCCTCAGCAGGAGTCTTACTGTCGAACCCTCCGGTTGACAAAGACTCGACCAAGGTTATAAATGCGTAGTTCAAACCCTCATAGAGGATCTGAACTAGCCTTAACTCCTCTATTCCGTGGTCCGGGCATTGGGACAATAAGTCATTGAACCTTTCTATATACACATACAGAGACTCTCCCTCTAGCTGGGAAAACGTGCATATTTTCTGCCTAACAGATGAAATTTTGTTCCTAGGGAAGAACTTCTGAATAAAAGCTGAAGTAAGTTGGGCATAGGTTTCAATTGACTGAGGGGCCAAACTATACAGCCACGACTTGGCTTTATCTCTTAGTGAAAAGGGAAATAATCTAAGTTTAATAGACTCGTCATTCAAGTCTCTAATTCTGATTGTACTACATATTTCCTCGAATTCCCTAACATGAAAATAGGGATTTTCGTTTTCTTTTCCTAAGAATAATGGGAGCATCTGGATAATTCCGGGTTTCAGTTCGTAGCTCGCTTAAGTAGCGGCTAACTTGATGCAAGATGGACGTGAGGTCCGGGTTGGATTCAACAAATCCTTCAGAGATGTCATTGCTGACACGGTCTCGGGAGTGACTAGTTCACTCTCAGTTGGCTTCTCAAGGTTAAGGTGAACTACAAGACTTCCACTAATTAACCTACCTTGAGGATCTCTATCCCAAGTTCGCCTTAAGGGCGTTCTTGGCATGCAAAAATTAAATCCTAACAAGCAATTAATCAAACACAATCGTGCCATGACTCAACCAAATCAAACCTAAATCTAGCAAACAACAAGCATGATGGTTCCACTTAGATTGTCTCTAGATCAGCTTCTATTCTTTCAAAAAGCAACTGGTTACAATTCTAGCAAACCTCTTAGAACGATCTGAATTAGATTAAGTCGAAGAGAAACAGGATAAGCTCTAGGGAGCTTTGATAACCCTGTCTCTTTGGCACTTTTCCCTGGGTTACAAGGCGGCTCTAATCAACTTAAATTAATCATCCTGAACTTCGAGTTAGGCTAATAAAGTAACCCGTACAGTCCTTTTGAACGATTTTCCAATAAGCTCGATACCCTATAGGTCTCTTTCTAGTCAAGATTTTAGGCTTAGGTTCGCGTAGGTTTCATTTTCCTAAGGCGGGCAAGAAGGAGACGGTGATGAAATCCGAAACCTTATCTTATATGGCCAGGCCTTGCCCTTTACTATGCAAAAATTAAAGTCCGTATTCAATCCTCAACACATATGCATACAAAGGCGTCCAGAAAACCCACTGACAGGAGATTCGTGGGTTGGTCGAAGTTTACCTCCCGTACCAGACGGGCGATGAACTGTTGAAGTCGACTCGGGCCACTAATATCCTTTTCAATAGTGTGCGAACCCGAGGGGCCGAGACAATATCGTAATTGTCATCCTTCCCTGCACACAGTTTGATATTTAAAACTACCCTTCCGTAGGGTTTAAAAATAATAAAATGTCCAAAATTTCCAAAAGAAAGTCCAAAAAGTGTTCGAAAAAAATAAAAGAAAAATTACAGAATTAATAAAAACCCTAATACAATTTTCTAAACTAAGTAAAACTAATTAAAATAAACTAAAAATCTAATTAAGAAAAATAAAATCTTCGATCTTCTTTTTCGTTCTTTAAGCTTTTCCCTTTAACTCCAAGTCTTTAGCTTTAATTCCAAAACTTTGGCTTACTTTCTTTTCGATCCAAAATCCAACCTGTAGCAAAAAGAGAAATACCAAAAGAAACGTAAAATAGAACAAAGTAAAATAATAAAAATAAAAATAAAAACCTAAAAATAAATCTAAAACCCTAAACCTAAAAACAAGTCCGCGTCGGCGGCGCCAAAAATTGATGTGCTTTAGAATAGTGGTAAATAAAGTGTTCGATTCTCGAACTTGTGAAGGTAATGATTTTAGAAAATAATGGACTTAATCTAATTAAATAAAAATCAGGAAAATAAACTAGAGATGATTTTTAGAATATATGGAGAAAACCAGGAATCGAGATTCAGTTATTTCTAACAATTTATGTGATTAATCATGCAATTCTTTTAAATAAATTAAACTCAAATATTGCCAAAATAGGTTTTATGCAAACAAGTAGAGGTAAATCATAAGCATGGGACATCATAGGTTGTCAACCCAGCATGACCCATCAAACAAAAACACCACTACTGAATGAAAACCGTTTTCTATTTCGAAACTATGCAATTTTAACAAGTAAAGAATTATAAATAATTTAATTAAAAATAGACTTACCACATAAATTGAGAGAAAAACCTCCTCCATCATCCCAGTAAATAAACTTAGCTCATGGTGAAGAAAACTTGCTCAAAAGATCTTTTCATTGCTCAAAAAGTTGATTACAAGGTGAAAGAATAGTGCAACAGCTGAACAGATACGTGTATAAATGTCACAGAACAGGGTTCA
>JAJJMC010017512.1:10307-39896 GCA_023531435.1 Papaver californicum
AACTACTGGAAATGTTTCAAAAAAAGTAGGCATGCGACGTACAAAAAGCTCATGGCCTTCCTTATCTCTAAAGATAGGATGTCCTAACCACCCAACGGCTATTCCATCCCCGCTGTCCATTGAACCCGCTCGGAATAATCCCCCTTTGGCTGGATTATTACCAATGTAATCATAAAAAGCCAATTTTTCGGGAATTTTAGACCAAGCTTCTGATACACTCTGATTTTCGGCTAGCCCAGCGCTAACCCTGCGATATATTTCTTGCTGGAAATATCCTTGGTCCCATTGATAACGAGTAGGACCAAATAATTCGATCGGGGTTGTTGCTGAACCATACCACATAGTTCCAGCAACAACGAAAGCTGCAAAAAAGACAGCAGCGATACTACTGGAAAGGACAGTTTCAATATTACCCATACGTAATCCTTTGTATAGACGTTGAGGCGGGCGGACACTAAGATGGAAGAGGCCCGCTAATATGCCTAAGGTACCTGCTGCAATATGATGAGAGGCTATTCCTCCCGGAACAAAAGGATCAAAACCTTCTACACCCCACGCAGGATTTACAGATTGTACTTTTCCAGTCAGTCCATAAGGATCGGACACCCATATTCCAGGACCATACAAGCCTGTTACATGAAATGCGCCAAACCCAAAGCAAGCGACCCCTGATAGAAATAAATGAATTCCAAAGATCTTGGGCAAATCCAAAGAAGGTTTTCCTGTACGTTCATCACAGAAAATTTCTAGATCCCAATATACCCAATGCCAGATAGCTGCCAAGAAGCACAAGCCAGAAAACAAAATATGTGCCCCGGCCACACCTTCGTAACTCCAAATACCCGGATTCGTTATAGTCCCTCCTGTGATACTCCAACCACCCCAGGAATTCGTTATTCCTAAACGAGTCATGAAAGGTATAACGAACATACCTTGTCTCCACATTGGATCAAGAACTGGGTCAGAGGGATCAAAAACAGCTAATTCGTATAGAGCCATCGAACCGGCCCAACCAGAAACTAGAGCTGTATGCATTATATGGACAGAAAGTAACCGGCCGGGATCATTCAATACAACGGTATGAACACGATACCAAGGCAAACCCATGGAAATACCCCTTTATCAAAGAAAAATAGATACTATGTTACTTTATCGCATTGGAAAAGACTCTGCTTATGCTATGGACGTCTCCTTTTCAATGGATTATCTCGGAGCAAGGGTGCATTTATATTGCATTCCGTTGGTAATAACAGAAAAATTCTGTTCGTAGGAACAAAGAGAAGCAAATCTATTCTATACCCGATAAGTACCAATACGCAATGGGGGGATGGGTCCCATTTTAGATGAGTGAATTAGAGATGCTTGTTCATCATTTGAACATCGCAGCTCATTCATAATAATTTTTTTTATTCATTCCATCTTCTTCGATGAACTTTACAATCTATGGATAAAACCCGAAAACATAAATATTATGAAAAAAAGAAAACCCGTTGTTACGTTTCCACATCAAAGTGAAATTTTAGTACTTAAAAACCTTTTTCTTTCATTTAATGCCTATTGGTGTTCCAAAAGTACCTTTTCGGATTCCTGGAGAGGAAGATTCGGTTTGGGTTGACGTATAGTGCGACTTGTCAGACATATTGGGTCATATGGGATTTCCCCGTTTTCTCCCCCGATCGAGATATCCTCTGTTTCACCCAAGAAAGATTGATTGAACCATCAATAATTTGAAGCGTGAAGTGCAATTAGAGCAATTTATTTGGGGGATCAATATGCATTTTTCAATTAGAAGAATTTATGGTTGGCTTGGTTGGACCAAAAAAATGAAGTATCCAGGCTCCGTTCAAAAAAACCCAATCGGTAAAATATGTATGATTACCTTTTGTATCATAAAGAATTCCTATATTATACCAGCGACCTCAAACCGCCAATCAATCGACGGAGTGAGTCATCATACTTTTCCAGTGATTGGCGGAAGCGGAGACATAAAATGAATAAAAAAAGTATTAGCAAACAAAAGAAGCGGTATTGGGATCATTTGTCCTATATGTGCAAATAGAGGTCGGGTAAATCTTTCCCCGGAGTAGAGCATAAACCTAAACGAATTGAAGAGGCCCATTCCGGAACAAGAAAATGACATCGTAATCGGAATTGGATTTCGATGAAACAATATATCAATGAGGGTAAATTTAGTGAGCTCTTTTTAGGGGTAAGTGAGTCAAAACCCTGCTCTGCTTTCTTGAAAAATAGAAGACTAAAGGCCCTTCATTCATTAGGAGTTAGAAAAATCCTCCTATGAAAAAAGGGGAAAATAAAGAGGGCTGGAATCGACACATTGATTCTTTTTTTTTGAACCGTATGCATCTAAAGGTGCGTGTACGGTCCCTAAGGGATACAATTTTGTCCTAATCAACCGACTTCATCGAGAAAGAATACTTTTTTTAGGCCAACAAGTCGATAGCGAGATCGCAAATCAACTTATGGGTCTCATGATATATCTCACTATAGAGGATGATACAAAAGATGTTTATTTGTTTATAAACTCCCCCGGTGGGTGGGTAACACCCGGAATAGCTATGTATGATACTATGCAATTTGTGCAACCAGATGTACATACAATATGCATGGGATTAGCCGCTTCAATGGGGTCTTTCGTCCTGGTCGGAGGAGAAATTACCAAACGTCTAGCATTCCCTCACGCTTGGCGCCAATGAGTTTTTTATTTGAGAGAAAAAAGAAGACTATGCCTTCGCCAGATAAAATATGAAAAATAAAGTAATAATAGCATGGCACTTCGAGTTCGATATGAGCAAACCATCATTGTTCTTTTATAACATGAGATTCCGTATCGAGAGAGTAGTATGAGACAAAAGGAATTTCTGATTTGATTTTATCTATCGGGGTTCGATTTCAGCGTCACAAACTTTTTTGTTTTCACATCACACATCAGAGGGCTCTTTCCTATATTTCTGTTACGAAATAGTATTAAAATGAAAAAAACATACACAAGATTATCCTTTCCCTATTTGATCGGATCAAAAAGAAACTTTGGGATTGCTGAATTACAGACGAGATAAATATATAAAGCAACGGAACCATCATAGTATTTTTTAACTCTCCCGAAAGAAAGGGTGGTAAATGGATTATTTACCGATCTGGGTTTGATAGATCCTCCACTTTAGGTAAAAGTAGATTCCATTCTAGAGCCGTATGCAATGCGCAAAAAATGCCTGTACGGTTCTTCAATTCGATTTTTTCTTGTCTCTTTCTATCATTGAGACAGAGGAAGCATTCATTATGTTATATCATCAGGGTAATGATCCACCAACCTGCTAGCTCTTTTTACGAGGCACAAACAGGAGAATTTGTCCTGGAAGCGGAAGAACTGCTGAAACTTCGCGAAACCCTCACAAGGGTTTATGTACAAAGAACGGGCAATCCATTATGGGTTGTATCCGAAGACATGGAAAGGGACGTTTTTATGTCAGCAACAGAAGCCCAAGCTCATGGAATTGTTGATCTTGTAGCGGTCGAAAATACCGGGGACTTCACGTAAATCTGTGATTCCATTCCGTTTCGAACCATAATTGACTGAGCTATGTTATTTCCTATTTTATTTTCTTACCGAGGTTAAAAGTGGTAGTGGGAAAATATTCAATGAAACGAGAGGAATTCATAATCATCCGGTTAGGATCGATCTAAACCAGCCCATTCTGTATACGATCCAGCATGCCAACTATTAAACAACTTATTAGAAATACAAGACAGCCAATCAGAAATGTCACAAAATCCCCCGCCCTTCGGGGATGTCCTCAGCGTCGAGGAACATGTACTAGGGTGTATGTGCGACTCGTTCAGATCATGAACTGGAACAAAAGAAAGGAGATTTTTTTGACAGTATCAATGATCGGTACCAATGAATAGGAATGGAAAAACCCCATATCACTATCGAAAAAAGGACCTCTATTGTGTATGAAATTTATGGTTTCCTTTGGTATAAATCCAATCATCTCAACTGGAGATGAGAAGCAACTCCCCATTGGTAGCAAATGGTTATCCATTAAGCGGGGGAATGGAATGGTATTTTAGAAGCAGAAAGATTATGCTCCCATTCTTGCAAAAACGGACTAACAGGGTCAGCTACCTAACCAACCTTCATAATGAAATGCCGTTACTGTATGGGTAGATCTAGTTGTGAAAAGACCTATTACTGGATAATTCATGGGTAGAGCCAAAGAGTGTGAACTGTACAAGTTACTAAATAGGTAAGAGGCTCCGGTGTATAGAAAGGACCTCACCGTTTAAACCGTAACCATAGAAACGATGGAACCCACAATTTTTCGTTTTTTATTTACTTTTTTTTTGATACCAAGTATCAATACAATTTCTTATTTCGAGGTGAAATGAAATGCCTCAAAAAAATCGTGGTTGGGAAGGTCATAGTAGCAAAAGCCATTGGAATTTTTTTTTTATACATCGGAAGAATCAGTTTTGTTATTAATAGACTAGGGGGGGAAAGAATGACTGAAAGAAAAGAAATCAATTAGTTATTCATCAAAGTTTCATTTGATTCAATGACCAGAATTAAACGAGGATATATAGCTCGGAGACGTAGAACAAAAATGCGTTTATTTGCATCAACCTTTCGAGGGGCGCATTCAAGACTTACTCGAACTATGACTCAACAGAAAATGAGAGCTTTAGTTTCGGCTCATCGGGATAGGGGCAGGCAAAAGAGAGATTTTCGTCGTTTGTGGATCACTCGTATAAATGCAGTAATTCGTGAGAATAGGATATCTTATAGTTATAGTCGATTAATACATGATCTGCGCAAGGGGCAGTTACTTCTTAATCGTAAAATACTTGCACAAATAGCTATATCAAATAGGAATTGTCTTTACATGATTTCCAACGAGATCATTAAATAAGGGGATTGTAAGGAATCCACCAGAATGATCTAAACGGAGTTCCCCGGAGAATGAACTCCGGGAGGGTAGGGTATAAATTACTATAATAAAGTAGTAAAAAGAAATTAACACGTTTCCATAATAATAATTAAGGACTTTCTCTTTTTCTTCCCCAATTCTTTTTTTCTTATGACATGACAATACAATCTAGATTCTCGAATTTTTGAACAAAACACCAACCAGAGTTGGGGTTCGGGTTGGAATTTTTATTCAATTGAGGCATGGGCGGCCTATTTATTTCTGGTTCTAGGACCAGTAGTTCTAGGGGTCGACTCGGTTCTCTCAAATTGTTTCTCATTATTAAGAAAAGGTAACGAAGATAAAATACGGGCTTGTTTTATAGCAATAGTAATTAATCGTTGTTGTTTCAAGGTTAATCTATTCACTCGTCTAGATAATATTTTTCCTTGTTCACTAATAAATCGACTAATTAAACTCATGTTTCTATAATCAATTCGATCCCCCGATCCAATTGGGGGCAAACGCCTACGAAAAGATCGCTTGGATTTAAGAAAAGGTCGCTTGGGTTTTTCCATTGTTTATTCCTTATCCCGAAAATCCTATTTCTGAATTCGAATTCTTTTTTGATCCGACTGAAATAGGATTTGATTTGTTTCTATATATTATATGTAATTTATTCTTGTTACTTCGAAGGGTAGCACACACACCCTCTACCTCTGGTTCGGTCTATTTCTTTATCTCCCCATGAATTGTATGTTTGCAACAATAGGGACAGAATTTTCTCAATTCCAATCGACTAGGCGTATTGTGTCGATTCTTTTGAGTAATATATCTGGAAACGCCCGATGATTCCTTATTAACACGGTTTCGTATACAACTGGTACATTCCAAAATAACTCTGACTCTAACATCTTTACCCTTGCCCATGAACCTCCCTTGAATTTTGGATTTACCCAACTCTTTGATTTTCGACCCGAAATCAAATTTCAAAAGATTTTGTTGCAATCAATAGAGTAATATAAAGAATAAGTAATACAACAATTTATAACTATCAATTATTTTGAATCCTAGTACATACAGTATTTCATTTAAATATCTTGTATGATTTCTTTAGTTTCCCTAGATCCCATTTATTTCTATTTTCTTAGGCCCTTTGAGTCTAACCCAAGTTTCACTGAGATTGAATCCACTTTTGTTTTTTCCTTTTCTGTCCTTCTATATTTTGAAAATAGGAAAAAAGAATAAAACAAAGAGAGGAAGAAGGATTAGTCACAGATAATTTATTATCTCACTAATCTTCTTCATCCCTTCCCATGTCAATAACTAGAATGAAAAAAACGGGAATGTCAACGCATCTGGGAATAAATGATTAATCTCTATCAATAGCCCTGCTAAAGACCCAAACCATAGAGTACTTAGCACAGGTGCCACAGAGAGATATGTTTTTATATCTCGCATTGCAAACTCTCCTTCTTTATTGTAATACATATATGATCAGATGCATATGTGGTTAAGGATCACTTGTATTAGTAAGTGAAATCCCTAACAAAAATAGATATATACAACGACCCGGTAGATAAGATTTCCCTTTCCTTAAAACAGAAAAAGACGCCCCCCTCTTCCTGAGTATTACCGACAAATATTCATTTCTCTATCCGACGGATTTCATATGTAAATAATTCTTTTATTATATGTTATATGAGACCAAAAAGAACAAATTGCAAGCGAAATTTTTTATTATAGGGGGGAAATAATGATGTGGAAAACAAGACAGGGATTCTCTACAATGACACTGTATACCAATTGAAAGGGATGTAGCGCAGCTTGGTAGCGCGTTTGTTTTGGGTACAAAATGTCACGGGTTCAAATCCTGTCATCCCTACCTATTACTTTTCCCGTGGACAGTAATTGAGATCGATCCTAATTGTACATACATTATGATACTATAGACATACAAAGTATATTAGGCCTACAAAGATAATACTTTTTTATGGTCTTATCTATTGTGATAAGAAGGCGCTCTTAGTTCAGTTCGGTAGAACGTGGGTCTCCAAAACCCGATGTCGTAGGTTCAAATCCTACAGAGCGTGATTCTGTTCTCGAATTACAATGAAATAACTCCACCAACTTAAACAGCAACCTTAATTTGGCCTCCTTGAATTAAAAAAGGAGGAGGTCAATCAAAAACGAGATGTTACTTAATCAAAGGTCCAACTGATCACCGCGTCTGTATTGTAAATATGCAGTTACGAATAATCCAGCCAAAGTAATAGGAATTAGACCTAACACGATTCCAAATAGTAAAACTTCAATCATTTCGGTTTGTTTGAAAGAGGAAAAAGAGAGGTAATATCTATTCTTAAATATAAATCCGAAGCAATAATGAATCTCAATGATCAAGAATTGACAATTGACGCGGGAAGTCACTATAGAATACCTAGAATCTCACAGAAAAAGGTTTTTTTATTAATTGTTCATTCAATTCATTTCAAATAAGTCGTATCTTGCTCAGACCAATAAAAAGAGCGGGAGTTATAGTTGAAGCCGCCAGTAGAAAACCGAAATAACTAGTTAGAGTAGGCATAAAGGAGCTAAATAAGATACGGTCTTTTTATACATATGGTGATAAAACATTTACCTAAGTTTACATAAAAAAAAAAACTGACAAAATCTGCTCCAATGAAAAGTTTTTGATTCATCAATCATTATAGACGGCACTAACAAAGATAGGGTGACAGAAGTAGAAAAAAGATTGATCTAGTGATCCATCATCTCTAACATCTACCGATTCCGTTATTTTGAATCAACAGATTCGTTGAGCAACTATTGAGTCAAGTAAAAAGAAAAAACTTTGTAGTGGAATTTCATTCATTTCATAAAGTAAACTCTTTTTTAATCACTATGGAATCAAATAGAAAATCTTTTCTATTTTGATCATTTCTTTTTCAATTGTATATAATCAAGTTTCCTTTTTGGAGCAAAGGACCTTATCACAACACCTTTAACCTCATAAAAAAAGTCGTAGGCTCTTTAATTGTACATAATATCTCACAAATGCTAAGAAAAAAGTATCGCACGATCGCTGGACGAAATAAAAGCTTTATTTCGGGACAACTCAATTCTAAAACTAGTCATTCTATTATCTTTTCCTTTTAGGTTCTACATGCCGCCTTTCCATATTAGGGAATCCCTCTCTTGTATCTAGGTCAAGAAGGAAAAGAACCTTTGGCTGTAATACGACAATGGTTGCATCACGAATATTGATTGATTCTTCCTTTTTTTCTTTGGTCAAATACTATCTACTCCTATTATTGTACTACTAATCCATTCCTTGAACTCAAAGGATCCGAAGAAAAACCCGTTATATACAACCAAGAAAAGAGGTTTCTAGATTTCGTATCTAATAGAATTGTGTGAATATGATAACATCTTTCATTAATTATTAGAACCCAACCCGGCGAACTCAAGCTTTACCAGATCTTCAGTTTCTAGCCCAAAGCGAGTAATGAAAAGAACCCTATACTACTACAGTACAGAAATTTTGGGTTGAATAGCACATCATCCTTATATATAAGGAACAAAAAAGGAAGAAAGAGTTTATGTAACACTTCTTTTGGATACTGATTTAAATTGCGTTGCTGTGTCAGAAGAAGGGTAGCTATACTGATTCGGTATACTCTAAAGACGCCTTCGGTACACTATTGACGATCTAACAAAGATTAAGGATCCGTGGGTTTCCACTTACTGATCCCATCTTTCACGGAATCGATCCCCTTTGACTGTACAAGAATATGTGGAGCTCAGCATGTCTGGAAGCACGGGAGAACGCGCTTTTGGTGATATTATTACCAGTATTCGATACTGGGTCATTCATAGCATTACTATACCTTCCCTATTCATTGCGGGTTGGTTATTCGTCAGCACGGGTTTAGCTTACGATGTGTTTGGAAGCCCTCGGCCAAACGAGTATTTTACAGAGAGTCGACAAGGAATTCCATTAATAACTGGCCGTTTTGATCCTTTGGCACAACTCGATGAATTTAGTAGATCCTTTTAGGAGGCCCCAATGACTATAGATCGAACCTATCCAATTTTTACAGTGCGATGGTTAGCTATTCACGGACTAGCTGTACCTACCGTTTCTTTTTTGGGGTCAATATCAGCAATGCAGTTCATCCAACGATAAACCTAACCCGAATTGAATTATAGAGCTATGACACAATCAAACCCGAACGAACAAAATGTTGAATTGAATCGTACCAGTCTTTACTGGGGGTTATTACTCATTTTTGTACTTGCTGTTTTATTTTCCAATTATTTCTTCAATTAAGAAAAAGGGAGAGAATAGTGCGAATTCTCTATATCCCACTCGGAAGGATCTCATCTCAAAATTATCCATGGCTGTTTATGTCTCTAGCATGACCACTTGATGAAATGTGGAGGGAAGTGGGGTAAATGGCCGATACTACTGGAAGGATTCCTCTTTGGTTGATAGGTACTGTAGCCGGTATTCCTGTGATCGGTTCAATAGGTGTTTTCTTTTACGGTTCATATTCCGGGTTGGGCTCATCCCTGTAATAATAATATGAACTGAGTTGTAGACATGAAAAAGTAAGAGCTCAACGGGACCTTACCCCTCGAATTAAACAAAAGGGGTAAGGTCCCGTTGAGCTCTTACTTTTTCAACGAAATTTTTTTTCATTCCATAAAAAAAGTTTGCAGATAATCCAGTTAATACAAGCACACTATTCTATTCGTAAAAAAAAAGTGGGCCTTTTGCTCCGATGTTTCAAATAGCTCTTTTTTAAGATGATGCTTGCTTTTGGAGAATTAACTCTATTGATTGGATTCATAATACCTGTTCCTACATAGTAGGTATTCGTCCGAAATCGAAAAAAAGGGCGGGAATTAATCTATTTTCTGAATGACATACATAATGTGGATTCCTGTATATGAGACATCATCCAAAGAATTTCTATACTAATAGAAGCTTACTCCATTTATTTTATTATCTCATCAAAGTTTTCCTTTTTTTTTTTAGTTCATCGAAGAAGTTCGAGTTACTCAACGAGCGAATCCACCCCCCTTTTTTATTGTCCACTACTTTTTATAAATCCAAAGAGGCGAGGTTCCGATAAACCTAAAAAAAGGGAATAGTACTTTTTAGGCGTAAGGGGATTAAGAATCATTATTCTTTTGACACAAGAAAAGAAAATTTCACCCTTTTCTTGTGTCGAAGATTAGAAAGAGAAAAAATCCCTCCTATAATAGGTTGTTCCTTTCATTTATTCCTTGCTTTATATTCTCCTACCACTTATGTCGATTATCTACTCCTATTCGAATTTGATTCCCTTTTTCTATATAGAATAGGATACTTTTGATTTCATGTATTTCGTGGCATTTCAAATTTGACAATAGTGAGATAGTAACGCCACTCCTTTTTGGATTGAAAAAGGGAGTTGGATTCACGTCAAATAACGCGTTCTTCACAATATAATACTAGTCTATTACTAGCAGTAAAAGTCAAAGCTAAGTACTTTCCAATATCTTGTATAAAAACAAACAGTAGCAACAAAGCAAGTAAACTAAATCCTATTTTTAACCATACATAATTACATCGATCAAGAAGAATTTGGTTTTTATGAACTTTATGTTAATAAATCCGTGGACCTAAAAATTCATTTCAGACAATTGAACCTTCTCGAATTGTTTCTTTTTCAAAACCAAAAATATTTGTGCCAGAATAACAGATGCCAAGAAGAACAAAAGGCCTTGGACACGTGATGGATCTTGAAGTACTATTTCTGCGTCTCCCTGACCAAATCCACCCACGTTGGGATTACTTGTTAGTGGTTGATCAAGCTTGATAGATTCGCCTTCTGACACAAGAAGTTCCGGTCCTCGAGGTATAATATCGACCACTTGGTGACCGTCTGACGTATCTGCTATGCTTATTTCATATCCCCCTTTTTCTTTACGTACAATTTTACTTACTATACCTGCTGATGTAGCATTATAGACTGTATTGTTACTCTTACTCCCATCGGGATAAATCTGACCCCTACCTCTGTTCCCACCTACATATATAGGATATTTTAAGAAGTGAACGTCTTTGTTAATAGCGGGGTCTGGGGAAAGAATTGGAAAGGTGATTTCACTATATTTCTGACCTGGAACAGGACCTATCACAAGAATATTTTTTTTTGTGGGACGATAACTCTGAAAAGAAAGATTGCCCATCTTTTCTTTCATTTCGGGAGAAATACGATCGGGGGGGGCTAATTCGAATCCCTCAGGCAAAATAAGAACAGCCCCTACATTCAAAGCCCCCTTTTTCCCATTAGCAAGAACCTGTTTCAGTTGCATATCATAAGGGATTCTTACAACTGCTTCAAATACAGTATCAGGAAGTATCGCTTGTGGAACCTCAATATCCACAGGCTTATTAGCTAAATGGCAATTGGCACAGACAATACGCCCAGTCGCCTCTCGTGGATTTTCATAACCTTGCTGCGCAAAAATGGGATATGCATATGAAGTAGATGGCCAAGTTATTACATATAGCATGATCGATACAGAAATGGATCGAGCCATCTGCTCCTTTATCCGAGAAAAGATATTTCTTTTTTGCATGGTCCAATCGTTGATCCCGAGAATTTCTACAATAAATTAGGTAGGTTACTAGTATAGTTCCCTATCCACGATTCTGCTATTGTAATGGAATAATTTTACTGGAATGGAATACAGGAAGAATCTCTGGGATGGGTATAAATAGAAAAGGTAAGTAAGATTTGGAATGCTTTGTTTATGTATGTACAAACAAAGTAACAAACATTATGATTTGATTAATATCGGTGAATCAGCCTTTAGTCATTCATTGAATGATAAATCACTACAAGTGACGGAGATACGCGATTTAAATAACGGAAAATCCAATATTTTAAAAGTGTATCTAGAATTACTGGGAAAGTGGAAACAAGACCAGATATAATTTGATCATTATGATAAAATCCAAAATCCTTGGAGATAGAGCCAATCATTAGTTCCCAACCATGAGGCGAATGGAATCCGATACATAAATCAGTTAATAAAAGAATAGAAAAAGCTTTTATTGTGTCACTTAAGTTATAGAGGAATTCTTTCACCCAAGAATTAAGAACGAGAAGTTCTTCATTACCTAGAATAGAATAACCACTTAGAATAGCGAAACAGATTATATTTGTCGAGAAGTGCAAAATGCTATGAATATGACCCTCATTGTGCATCTTGACCAATTGTAGCGTTTCCTTGTGGATTTCTATACGTAGTTTTTGTATATGTGTCTCCGGGTACTCCTTTATCATTTCGTCCAAAAAGAAAAGTTCTTCTAATTCTATGAATTTTTCTAGAAGATTCTTTTCTTTAATATCAGTCAAAAACATTTCGGATTGCCTAGTATTCCACCAATTTGTAACCCAGGATTCCATATTTTTATTAAATGAGAGAGAAACCCACCAGGGTAAAAATATAATAGATGCAAGATATGTGAGGGTAGTGAATGTTTTCTTTTGTGGCATTTTTAATCTGTAAATTACTAATGAAACTACCTCTTTCGTCGACTCTATCCGATCGAATATTTCTATGAAGCATGAGTTCGATAACAAGGTATCGAACCTATGGATCTACGCCTCCTTTTTTTTTTAGTTAGTCCTTGGATCAAGAAAGAACATAGAAATAAGAGTAAGGGTTTGCTTCGCTTCGAATGAAGAAAAAAGTTTCCGGGTCTTTCAATTAGTCAAATTAGAAACATTAGTCAAATTAGAAACAATTGCATCTTTTCGATTAATGTCCGAAAGAGCCGCCTTTGTTAGATCAATTATTGCGAAGGGCTACCTACAGCCCAGGAATAATGGAGGGAAATTTTGAAAAATATTGAGATAATGGTGAAATCAAAAATGAGTGGCAAAACCTGAGAAAGTTTGGATATTTATAGTTATTAAGGGATCTAATCATTGATGATCAAGCAGGAAAAAGGCGTAGAAAAAGAAAAATCGCTTGACAAAAAAAAAGAGGAGTTATTTACAATATAGAATCCATCTGTATCTAACGTAACAATTCAAAATAGTAGACCCCCAAAAAAGAAAAATTATAGTCTGAAAGAATTGCGTTTTTTTTGTTTCCACAAAAAAAGTTTCGTTTTCTGTTTATTCCATATACATCCACTTTTGCTCGAATGAACGTTCTGAAAAAACTTAAGTTAAGTTCTATAAAATGAAGATTCATTAGTTCTGTTTCTTTCCCCATGCTAACAAAACATTAATTCTTCGCAGTTCATTTCAAAATACTTCAATTGGTACGCGCAAGAAATAGGCCAATTCCGCCGCTTTTTGTTCAATTTCTCGTGGAGTCAGGTTCTCATCAGTACGAGTCAAGGGAATGGCTCCCTGACCTCTGATTTCCATATAAAGGACACGACGCGGAAAAAGACCCTCTTTAATTTCGATTCTAATCGACTGGACATCTCTCATAAGGAATCGAAGGAAGATACGACGATTTATTCCAGGAAATCCCCAACGAAAAATACACACTATTCCTTCTTTTCGATCGAATCGGTCATAACCACTACCTACATTCCACGAAATTGTGCACCACAAATAGGAGCTAATGAACAGACCCGCGATCCCATAGAAAGACATAACGATGCCTTGTGGAAAAAAGAGGATTTCCTGAGACGGGAATAAGGATATTAGATTCCTACCAAGATAACTAGAAGTTCCAACCAATAAGAACCCTAGTGAACCTAAAAGAAGGATACAGGCCCAGCAGAAATTACTTGTTTTTCGAGACCCCGTTATAAGTTCTATCCATATACGTTCTGAGCGCCAGTTCATACTAGATCAAGTTGCATTTTTTTGGAATTGAGAGAATAACCCAAATGAATTTTACTTTACTTTTTTTGTTCCCGAAGTAACTCTCATCAACTAGCACTATTACGATGTGAACCATTAGAAATAATTCATCAAATTGGTTAGATATAAAAGCGTCTGCTTCATAGGGATCTAGACAATCTTATTTTTTTGAACATGAAGAAATAAAGAAGCCATTGCAATTGCCGGGAAAACTAGGCCCACTAAAGGCACAAAAATAGAGGGTAAATCAAAAGTTGTCATAGAATGGATACCTCGATTTAAAATTTGTACCTGTTATAAAGATATCTTATGATAAGTATATCTATTTATTATAAGTATAGAATAATAAGTGCAAGGAATGTAGAACTAAATATGAGTTCTCACGGGAGATATTGAAATAGGCACGATTTCAATTCTATTATTTTATATATTTGAATTTTTCTATATCTATAATACGTAAGAGGATAAGATGAAATTCTTTTTCTTCATAAAATTTTGCCAAAACAAAAGAAGAATGCATTCTTTTATCCTGTTGATCGAAACTTCCTGATTACTAATCATGAATATAGCACCAATTATAGGTATAAAATACAGCTCTAGAGGAAAAATTTTAAAGTAAGTATCCGAAACTTTTGATTCTTCTTACAATATAAATGGATCTTATGCCCGTAATGAAAACGAACTCTTCTTTTTTTTCTTTACCGATAACTAAAAAACTTCTTTTCCGCAAATAAAAAAACGGAATTGAATGCTCTACTTGATTGAATTTTGATTTAAGGGAAAGAAACCGTGAAGCTGAAATAACTCATTCAGAACACTTTTTAAAGGATTACGTGGTACGATTGAGTCCAATAAGCCCTTGTGGAATAAATACTCAGCCGCCTGGGAACCATCAGGTACTGTCTTATTCAATGTTTGTTCAATTACTCTTTTACCCGCAAATGCAATGTAGGCATTAGGCTCGGCAATAATGATATCTCCCAACATACCAAAACTTGCAGTCACCCCACCGGTTGTAGGAGATGTAAGGATTGATACATAGAATAACTTTTTATTTGATTGATAATTATATGAAGCGGAAGATATTTTAGCCATTTGCATCAAGCTCAAACTTCCTTCTTGCATGCGCGCTCCTCCCGAAGCACAAACTATAATAAGAGGGAGAGCTTTACGAGTCGCATGCTCGATCAAACGGGTAATTTTCTCGCCTACTACGGATCCCATACTGCCCCCCATGAACTGAAAATCCATAACCCCAATAGCTATGGGAATACCATTTAGTTGACCTATGCCTGTTTGAATAGCCTCGGTTAACCCTGTTTTTCTTTGATAAGAATCGATACGATCTTTATAAGGTTCCTCTTCTGAATGAAATTCAATGGGGTCGATAGAAACCATGTCTTCATTCATAGGATCCCAAGTGCCCGGATCAACCGAAAGCTCGATTCTATCTGAACTGCTCATTTTCAAATGATATCCGCATTGTTCACAAACATTTAGTTTTGACTTAAAAAATTTCTTATAATTTAACCCATAACAACTTTCGCATTGAACCCACAAATGTCTGTATTTTTTATTTATATCGAGATCATTATATCTTCTTCTCATATTGAAATCGCTTCTATTTGTGCTAATTTGTATACTGGAACTCTCGTTGTCACTACTATTTACACTTTCATTACAAATGTAACTATACATGTAACTGTCGCTGTAATTGTAACTACCGGCTGAAATGTAATTATCAATACTGATTTCAGAACGAAGATAACTATCAATGCAATGAAAAATGTGATTATTCCAACTATATTGAGTATCATACATATAACGATCGTAGTTGTGATTGTTACTTTGAGAACCATTATTCAGATAACTAAAAAAGGCACTTTCTAGTTCATTCATAAAAGAGCGATCGTTATCAATCTCGAAAAGAAAATTTTCAATATTTAAATATATCGAATAACTGTTACCATTACGATCCCTAACTAAAAAGAGGTCATCAGAGATCAAACTCCGAATGTCCCTGACATCGAAAAAAGTATCCATATTATTAGAACTGGAATTATCACTATCGTCCCAACTATCAATTTTTTTATCCCTATCATATATAACGGGATCTTCACTTCCACTGGTATTTTCAATAGGACCAAGACTATCCATTGATTTACTTAGCCCAGACCTATGTTTTAATTCCTCGTTAAACAACATCGAATGGAACCACCTTTTTTCCATAGAGCTTGCCTGCCCCCCTATTTGAATGTAAATACAATAGATGAATAGTCATTCGATGAATAATCATTTGAATATATCCTCTCGGAATAAGCATATAGATCCAATAGAATAATTAACTAATCACGGATGAGTCTTGAAAAAAAATCTTTTTTTGTGGGAATCTGGATATCACTTCACTATCAATCTATATGATGGAACCCTTTCTTCAATTAGAATAGAAAGAGAGGGTTATCCCGTGCCATGTACAAATTCGAATCAAAAAAATTTGTTCTCTCCTAGGAAGAATTCATTTTTGGAGAACTTTGGAGAATAATAAGTTTCTATTGCAATGCGGAAGGAAAAGGACAATATACGGGACGGGGATAAAGCGTTGTGACCATTGGCTCGATTCGACCATAGTCCGGAATTTAGGGGTATAGAAAATATTCTACTAATCCCATCTCAAGGATCCATAGGATTAATTATGGATCCAACAACTGAAGGATTTTCATTGTTGAGTCTTAGATCTTGTATTTAAGATTTTGTATACCGAAATCCAGTATGTATATATGCCTGGAAAATGAAATAGGAACCTTATTCATTATTCGGCTCAATCCTTTTTTAGTAAAAGATTGGGCCGAGTTTAATTGCAATTTAATTAAAGGAACGAATGGTAATTACTGGATTACAAAGTATCCATTGCTTCAAATTCGAATTTGATTTCCTTCCATACTTCACAAGCAGCTGCTAGCTCAGGGCTCCATTTGCAAGCTTCACGGATAATGTCATTACCTTGACGAGCAAGATCACGTCCCTCATTACGCGCTTGTACACACGCTTCTAGGGCTACTCGATTTGCTACGGCACCCGGTGCATTACCCCAAGGGTGTCCTAAAGTTCCTCCACCGAACTGTAGTACAGAGTCATCTCCAAAGATCTCGGTCAGAGCAGGCATATGCCAAACGTGAATACCACCTGAAGCCACAGGCAGAACACCCGGTAGAGAAACCCAATCTTGGGTGAAATAAATACCACGACTTCGGTCTTTTTCAATATAATCATCACGTAGTAAATCAACAAAGCCCAAGGTTATTTCCCTTTCCCCTTCCAGTTTACCTACTACGGTACCAGAGTGAATATGATCTCCACCAGACATACGTAATGCTTTCGCTAGTACACGGAAGTGGATACCATGATTCTTCTGTCTATCAATAACTGCATGCATTGCGCGGTGGATGTGAAGAAGTAAGCCATTATCTCGGCAATAATGAGCCAAGCTAGTATTTGCAGTGAATCCCCCCGTTAAATAGTCATGCATTACGATAGGAACTCCCAATTCTCTGGCAAATACAGCCCTTTTCATCATCTCTTCACATGTACCTGCAGTAGCATTCAAGTAATGTCCTTTGATTTCACCTGTTTCGGCCTGTGCTTTATAAATTGCTTCGGCACAAAATAAGAAACGGTCTCTCCAACGCATAAAGGGTTGTGAGTTCACGTTTTCATCATCCTTGGTAAAATCAAGTCCACCGCGGAGACATTCATAAACCGCCCTACCATAGTTCTTAGCAGATAACCCCAATTTTGGTTTAATAGTACATCCCAATAGGGGACGACCATACTTATTCAATTTATCTCTTTCAACTTGGATACCGTGAGGTGGGCCTTGGAAAGTTTTAACATAAGCAACAGGAATTCGCAGATCCTCCAGACGTAGAGCGCGAAGCGCTTTGAACCCAAATACATTACCCACGATGGAAGTAAACATGTTAGTAACAGAACCTTCTTCAAAAAGATCTAAAGGATAAGCTACATAACAAATATATTGATTTTCTTCTCCAGCAACGGGCTCGATGTCGTAGCATCTTCCTTTGTAACGATCAAGGCTGGTAAGTCCATCGGTCCACACAGTTGTCCATGTACCAGTAGAAGATTCGGCAGCTACCGCGGCCCCTGCTTCCTCAGGTGGAACTCCAGGTTGAGGAGTAACTCGGAATGCTGCCAAGATATCAGTATCCTTGGTTTCATAGTCAGGAGTATAATAAGTCAATTTGTAATCTTTAACACCAGCTTTGAATCCAACACCTGCTTTAGTCTCTGTTTGTGGTGACATAAGTCCCTCCCTACAACGCATGAATTAAGAATTCTCACAACGACAAGGTCTACTCGACATGAATTAGCCGTTAATGAAACCTTTCACAGGAATCTTTCACAAAACTCTCAACAAATATTATCAACTAATCAGAATGGTTGGTTGTTAGACTACGGTATTTGATTCGCCAAATACATCAACATCATTATTGTATACTCTTTCATATGTATGGCGCAACCCAATCCCTGTTTTTCAAGTTTCTAATCCCGTACTTTTTTTAATCTAAATTTAGAAAAAAAAGGAAATTCACTCTTGACAGTGCTATATGTTGTATATGTAAATCCTAGATGTAAAACTATCTGGAATTCGTCCCTGAAAAGGTAGAGAAGAGGCGGAAAACTATATGCTGAAATAAGAAACAATGGCCAATGTGAAAAAAAAAAATGAATCATAAATAGAGTTCAGGTTCGAATTCCATAGAAAATATGGGTGGGATTGTCTATAATGCTAGAGAACTGAAACGCTCCCTCATGGTTTTTATCCATCTACCTTTTTTTTAGGTTGTGAAATTGGAAAATTCACTCATTGAACGAGTAAACAATCGAATTGGAGTCGCTTGAATGGTACCAACGAAATCAAGTGCTAACTCCTATTTATTATTGAATTAACCGATCAACCTGCTTGCTATCGGACATTTTTTCTTCGGTTTACAAAATGCAAAGAATTTCTACATATTTCACTTTATTATCATTATGAAAACAAATCCTACCCCTTCGGGTCTCGGGGTTTCCGCACTTGAAGAAAAAAACCTGGGGCGTGTCGCTCAAATCATTGGTCCGGTGCTAGATGTATCCTTTCCCCCGGGTAAGATGCCTAATATTTATAACGCTTTGGTAGTTAAGGGCCGAAATACTGACGGCGAGCTAATTAATGTTACTTGTGAGGTACAGCAATTATTAGGAAATAATCGAGTGAGAGCTGTAGCTATGAGTGCTACAGATGGTCTGAAGAGAGGAATGGAGGTTATTGACACGGGAGCTGCTCTAAGTGTTCCAGTTGGTGGGGCGACTCTCGGACGAATTTTCAACGTTCTTGGAGAGCCTGTTGATAATTTAGGTCCTGTAGATACTCGCACAACATCTCCTATTCATAGATCTGCGCCTGCCTTTATACAATTAGATACAAAATTATCTATTTTTGAAACAGGGATCAAAGTAGTTGATCTTTTAGCTCCTTATCGACGTGGGGGTAAAATAGGACTATTCGGGGGGGCTGGAGTGGGTAAAACAGTCCTTATCATGGAATTGATCAACAACATTGCCAAAGCTCATGGAGGCGTATCCGTATTTGGCGGAGTGGGCGAGCGTACTCGTGAGGGGAATGATCTTTACATGGAAATGAAAGAGTCTGGAGTAATTAATGAACAAAATCTTGCAGAATCAAAAGTAGCTCTAGTCTATGGTCAGATGAATGAACCGCCGGGAGCTCGTATGAGAGTTGGTTTGACTGCCCTAACCATGGCAGAATATTTCCGGGATGTTAATGAACAAGATGTCCTTCTATTTATCGACAATATTTTCCGATTTGTCCAAGCAGGATCCGAAGTATCTGCTTTATTAGGCAGAATGCCTTCTGCTGTGGGTTATCAACCTACCCTTAGTACAGAAATGGGTACTTTGCAAGAAAGAATTACTTCTACCAAAGAGGGGTCTATAACTTCTATTCAAGCAGTTTATGTACCTGCGGACGATTTGACCGACCCTGCCCCTGCCACGACATTTGCACATTTAGATGCTACTACCGTACTATCAAGAGGACTAGCTTCAAAAGGTATCTATCCAGCAGTAGATCCTCTTGATAGTACGTCAACTATGCTCCAACCTCGCATCGTTGGTGAAGAACATTATGAAATTGCGCAAAGAGTTAAGCAAACTTCACAACGTTACAAAGAACTTCAGGATATTATAGCTATCCTTGGGTTGGACGAATTATCTGAAGAGGATCGTTTAACCGTAGCAAGAGCACGAAAAATTGAGCGTTTCTTATCACAACCCTTCTTCGTAGCAGAAGTATTTACGGGCTCTCCAGGGAAATATGTTGGTCTAGCAGAAACCATTAGGGGGGTTTCAACTGATCCTTTCCGGAGAATTAGATGGTCTTCCTGAACAGGCCTTTTATTTGGTAGGTAACATCGATGAAGCTACCGCGAAGGCTGTGAACTTAGAAGTGGAGAGCAAATTGAATAAATGACCTTAAATCTTTGTGTACTAACCCCGAATCAAATTGTTTGGGATTCAGAAGTGAAAGAAATAGTTTTATCTACTAATAGTGGCCAAATCGGTGTATTACCAAACCACGCCCCTATTGCCACAGCTGTAGATATAGGTATTTTGAGACTACGCCTTAATGACCAATGGTTAAAAATAGCTCTGATGGGTGGTTTTGCTAGAGTAGGCAATAATGAGATTACCATTTTAGTAAATGATGCGGAGAAGGGTAGTGACATTGATCCACAAGAAGCTCAGCAAGCTCTTGAAATAGCTGAGGCTAACTTAAGTCGGGCTGAGGGCAAGAGACAAACTATTGAAGCGAATTTAGCCGTCAGACGAGCTAGGACGCGAGTAGAGGCTATCAATTCAATTTCATAACTAATTGGTGCGCCCCAATAAAAAAGTGAATTCCGTTTATACACCATATTTTGGTTCTGCGGATTGAGTCGAATCAACTGTAATGGCATTTCTCTAAAATAAAAGGGAGGGTGGGTAGAAAAACTTATTAGATACTAATTACTCCGGTATCTAATAAGTTCTACCTACTATTGGATTTGAACCAATGACTCCCGCCGTATGAAAGCAATACTCTAACCACTGGGTTAAGTAGGTCATTTATCATCACAAAGAGAAAGAAAGGGGCTTGTCATATCGATGAATTATAGATGCAATCTTATTTCGAAGCAATACCAATTCTTGGCAGGAAACAGATCAGAAGCTATCATGTTGGATCATAGAAGATTCATCTTGACAAGAAATTATTTCCATGATAAACTATCTATCACAAGGGCTATAGCTCAGTTGGTAGAGCAACTCGTTTACACGCGCGCCAATGTTTTTCAGGGGAGTCCATCATGCAATCAAAAAAATTGATCTTATTGATAAATCGGTGTCTTACTCTATATATTCGAGGGAACAATAGCCTGACAAATAGTTGGTTCGGTCCGCTTTGGGTGCCAATTTAGGCTCCAAATAGAACCCATCATTGATTCGATAATTGATAAGGTGAATACACAGCCCATTCAATGCTAGGCATAATGAGTATAAGGACCTCAAAAAAATATCTTTTCGTAATATGAACTTTAAGGTGTATGAAGTTTCATATTTGACTCTTTGAGCAGAGCGATAGAGACTCCATTTAACTTAGGTTGATCTAGGCCAGAGGCAGACCTACGTCAAGGTAACTCTTCTTTGAAACACTTTGGTATTGCTCCTGGATCATAATCTAAATAATGAATCAGAGCACGTGGAGCCATCTCGTTATCTTTCTGTTAAGAAAAAGTATGGCGGACTATCTGATATTTATATCAGTTGATGAAAGAGCCCAATGCAAAAAAAAATGCATGTTGGGTCTTTGGAACAGTTCGAATCATTTCGATAATAAAAAGTTTGATCTGTTTTACCGAGAAGGTCTACGGTTCGAGTCCGTATAGCCCTAAAAATTTTTATAGTTTTCATTTCCTCATTCTTGTTTGTTGGTTGTAGTCGGACAGTCGTTTGGCCCATCGAAATAGAATAATTATCACATGCTCCGAGCGATCCCCGCGGGTGAGCATGAAAGGGACAAAATTCATTTCAGTGGGCCCAATCAGTCTTTGTTTGATCTCGGATAAAAAAACTGTCCTTTCTTCTTTGTGGATAAATTACACACAAATTTTTCCTGTTTTCCTATCCAGGATCAAAGGGTTTGGGATATTCCTTTTCTTTTTGTACAAAATCTCTTTTTCTAGATCTCAATATACCCCAATCCAATTGCTCACCAGTCCAATTCTACCTATGCTTACTTTATGCAAGAAGATTGAGGGTCTGTTTGCACTTGGACGAGTTAAGAAGCCCCCAACTCATCGTTTTTTCGGGAGCAGAACCCAATTCGTTGTTTCAGAGATAATGACTGGTTCCTAACTCTATTAGTGTTTGTACCCCTATCGATTTCCATGAGTTGTTTGGGGATTTGGTCTGTCGAATCATTTGAGTTGATAAAGCGCGATTCGATTAGAAGAAGTTTCTTCTGTAAATTATTTAGGATTCGGCTGACTTTCCCGTTGTGATATACTTCGTTGTATAGGGTTCGTTCAACATAATTTTTTTTTTGCATGAAGGCTAACCCAGCGGTTGGTCTTACTTTTGAAAACTCATTTTAATTACATTAATAAGTATTCTCGCCTTTTCGGACCCATTTCAAGTACTAAAGATCGATATTCTAGATTCTTCTTTTAAGACTTCGAGTTCTAATTAAATAACCCACTTCTTTTTGGGGGGGATGGGTTGCAGGTCGAGGTAGTACAGACTCAAAAAATGTAAATTGGGGATAGAACCCTAGGGTTGTTAGATGTAAGGGTTTCTCTCAATTCAATGCATTGAATAAAATCCATTAAGTCTAGAACAAGGATAAAAAATAGAATAGGGCGATGCATTCAGTTTCCGTATCTAATCAATAGAAACAACAATCCTCTAACTGGATTGGATCTTAATGAAAAGAATAAACCAATACCCTTCGGTTTTATTATATGAATATTCAAAAAGGATATAACATACATATAGAATTGTTCATTTTCTTAATAGTATCTTAATTTAATCTTAATCAAAATTCTATATAAATTAGAACTAAAAAAAGATGTAATGTAATTCTTTTTTCTCTTTTTTTTATAGAAAATTTGAGACAAGATAAAAACGATAAGTTTGTAATAAGAGCATAATATGTCTCTAGCATATCGAAATAAGTGAAAATCGGATTCCACTCGATGAATCTTGAAACAAGAATGACCCACAGCAAAAAAACTGGGGAGTTCAATCAAAATTCATTGGTATTTCGACTAAAAAGTTATAGCTTAATTCAAATTCCAGATCGAATCGAAGAATACGGTATATATTTTTCCACATTCATAGGAGTGCATCTATGTTTCTGCTTTACGAATATGACATTTTCTGGGCATTTCTAATAATATCAAGTCTGATTCCTATTTTGGCTTTTTTCATTTCCGGAGTTTTAGCCCCGACTAGGGAAGGACCGGAGAAACTTTCTAGTTATGAATCGGGCATAGAACCAATGGGCGACGCTTGGTTACAATTCCGAATTCGTTATTATATGTTTGCTCTGGTTTTTGTTGTTTTTGATGTTGAAACGGTTTTTCTTTACCCATGGGCGATGAGTTTCGATGTATTGGGTGTATCCGTTTTTATAGAAGCTTTAATTTTCGTGCTTATCCTAATTGTTGGTTTAGTTTATGCATGGCGAAAAGGAGCGTTGGAATGGTCTTAGCTCCTGAATATTCAGACAATAAAAAGAAAAAAGAAGAAAAAAATGACATTGAGACAGTTATGAATTCCATTGAGTTTCCGGTACTTGATCAAACAACCCAAAATTCAGTTATTTCAACTACATCAAATGATCTTTCAAATTGGTCAAGACTCTCCAGTTTATGGCCGCTTCTGTATGGTACCAGTTGTTGCTTTATTGAATTTGCTTCATTAATAGGCTCGCGCTTCGACTTTGATCGTTATGGCTTGGTACCAAGATCGAGTCCTAGGCAAGCGGACTTAATTTTAACAGCCGGCACAGTAACAATGAAAATGGCTCCCTCTTTAGTAAGATTATATGAGCAAATGCCTGAACCAAAATATGTCATTGCTATGGGAGCCTGCACTATTACAGGAGGGATGTTCAGTACTGATTCTTATAGTACTGTTCGAGGAGTTGATAAGCTAATTCCTGTGGATGTTTATTTGCCGGGTTGCCCGCCTAAACCGGAGGCAGTTATCGATGCTATAACAAAACTTCGTAAGAAGGTATCTCGAGAAATCTACGAGGATAGATTTGGGTCTCAACAGAATAATCGATGTTTTACTACCACTCACAAGTTTTATGTTGGACGCAGCACGCATACTGGAAATTATGATCAAGGATTAGTCTATCAATCGCGATCCACTTCAGAGATACCTTATGAAACATTTTTCAAATACAAAAGTTCAGTATCTTCCCACGAATTAGTGAATTAGGGAGGCTGCTTTTCTTTTGTGCAGAAGAATAGCAAATGCCCTTCACTTCAATTTTCAAAAATTTCGTCGTAAACGTGAACTACTTATACAAATGAAAATCCGGGAGAGATTAAAAAAATGCAGGGTCGTTTGTCTGCTTGGCTAGTCAAGCATGGGTTAGTTCATAGATCTTTAGGCTTCGATTACCAAGGAGTCGAAACTTTACAAATAAAGCCCGAGGATTGGCATTCCATTGCTGTCATTTCATATGTATATGGTTACAATTATCTACGCTCTCAGTGTGCCTATGATGTAGCACCGGGCGGACTCTTAGCTAGTGTGTATCATCTTACGAGAATAGAGTATGGTGTGGATCAGCCAGAGGAGGTATGCATTAAAGTATTTGCCCCAAGGATAAATCCCAGAATTCCGTCTGTTTTTTGGATTTGGAAAAGTGCGGATTTCCAAGAACGGGAATCTTATGATATGTTGGGAATCTCTTATGATAATCATCCACGCCTGAAACGTATTTTGATGCCTGAAAGTTGGATAGGATGGCCCTTACGTAAGGATTATATTGCTCCAAAATTCTATGAAATACAAGATGCTCATTGAATGATACGAACCTAATTTTCTTTTTACGCCGCGAGATATTCAAGGAATTTTTTTACAGTCTCTTCTAGAGCAAACAGAGTAATCGAACTCTTTTTCCTATATATGGATATATGGATGCGCAAAAAAATGGGTCCTCATTGAGATTCCCAAATTTGGAAGATATTCTATTTCTTTTTTTATACAGACTTTAAGAAAAAGGGTAGGATTTTCTCTCTCTAGACATTCGGACGATAGCATGTATGTATGCTGATTCGTATCGAATTTGTATGAGTATCTATTATTAACCTGTGGGTTAATAATGGATGCTCAATGTCAGGAACTTAACAGTAGATACTCAATGTCAGGAACCAGATTTGAACTGGTGACACGAGGATTTTCAGTCCTCTGCTCTACCAACTGAGCTATCCCAACCCTTCTTGAGGCACCATCCCCATCCTACTAGAGGGCTTGGGTATATGTCAATTCAAGAGAATCAAAAAGCATTACAAAATCTTACCCAGGCCCTGGAATTTCCGGAATTTTCAAAAAAGAAAACTTTTGAAGTTGAAAATAATGCTGTGAACTGTGAATGATTCAAACGGGGATTCCTTGATCATAGATTTTCTTTTGTACATATATACCACAAGACTTGTGATACGAGAGAGGCTTTTCTGCTCCGATCCTTTTGTGAAATAGTACAGTGAATGATAAATATAGCTAATTTTCGGGCGCTGCCGAAAAGAAAAAAGAGTAGAAGTATAAATAAACAGTTAGGGAGTAAAACGGGCCTTTTTGTGGGGATAGAGGGACTTGAACCCTCACGATTTATAAAGTCGACGGATTTTCCTCTTACTATAAATTTCATTGTTGTCTGTATTGATATTGACATGTAGAACGGGACTCTATCTTTATTCTCGTCCGATTAATCAGTTCGTCAAAAGATATATCAGACTATGGAGTGAGTGGTTTGATCACTGAATATTCGATTCTTCCTTCAACTTGGAATAGATTCACAAAAATGATTCCTTTTTTTTTATGTAAAAAAAATTTTAGGGCGGCATTCATAGAATCTTTGATATTTCAGTACGTATACGTACGTCTCGTATATAGGTTTATCCCCCATTCTTTATGGAGTTTAAATTCAAATTGAATAGAAGGATTCCTCTACCAACGCAGTCAACTCCATTCATTAGAACAGCTTCCATTGAGTCTCTGCACCTATCCTTTTTTTATTCTCGCTTTCAGAAACCCCTTAATTTATTTTCTGAAAACAGGATTTGGCTCAGGATTGCCCATTTTTAATTCCAGGGTTTCTCTGAATTTGAAAGTTATCACTTAGTAGGTTTCCATACCAAGGCTCAATCCAATCAAGTCCGTAGCGTCTACCGATTTCGCCATATCCCCTTTTTAGTTTGAGCCGAAGATCTGGCCGGGATGCCATCCCTTTCTTTTTTTCGTTCATGCTGGAACCGTTAACCGTTGAATTCATTAGATACAGCTTATCTATCTAAAAGGTTTCTCTCTTTACTCCTCTTTGATTTCTTTTTTATCTACCCCTTTTTCTCTATTGAAGGACCTACATTTGGTTTAATCAGAAATGATTCTATCATTGATGTATCCGCAATTCAATATGGATGGATATATATCACATATATATTCCTCTCTTCCTCTCACTTTTCCCGCCCGATTTTAAATACTTGAACGTTCGATTCTTTTTTTAGAATGCCATATTTTTCTTAATTTCTAATAATTTAGAATTAAGATATTGATAATCATATTCATATAAATTATAAATATAAAAGAGAATTATGGAAAAGAAAAAATGTAGAATTTCTTCCCATTGAAAATTTTGATATCATATATCACTCTATTTATCGTTATATTAATTCTTATGTTATATTATATTGTTATAGAATACCATTCTATTCAGTATTCATTTTTTCTCTATTCATATTCATTATCGATTTTGAATAGCTAAGAGCTAAGTAGTTGACTGAATTCCTATGCACAACACAATTTCTGTTATGTGAGCCCGCTTAGCTCAGAGGTTAGAGCATCGCATTTGTAATGCGATGGTCATCGGTTCGATTCCGATAGCCGGCTTTTCTCTCTTTGTTCCATTTTATACTTTATTACATGATTAATAATGTCTGGTTGAACTCAAGGTATATTGAAAATACTTTTTTCCTTTTCTCAAAAATAGTGGATCTATTATGTCGTAAGAACTTCCAACTATGAATAAAAAACGGATTCGAGCGGTTGGTTAGATCTCTACAGAACAAATTAGGACAAAGTCTCCTTACCTTGCTATATATACAAAAGAGTCTGAATATTGATACAATTCATCTCATTCTTCTTTGTAGTACAGTACTTAACTTCAGTATATTTTTTTCGTTTATCGTTTAGTTCAGTCTTAATTTAGGTTTATTCTGTAAATAAAAAAGGAGTTTTTATGTCTCGTTACCGAGGGCCTCGTTTCAAAAAAATACGCCGTCTGGGGGCTTTACCGGGACTAACTAGTAAACGGCCTAAAGCCGGAAATGATCTTAGAAATCAATCGCGTTCTGGGAAAAAGTCTCAATATCGTATTCGTCTAGAAGAAAAACAAAAATTGCGGTTTCATTATGGTCTGACAGAGCGACAATTACTTAAATATGTTCGTATCGCCGGAAAAGCCAAAGGGTCAACTGGTCAGGTTTTACTACAATTACTTGAAATGCGTTTGGATAACATACTTTTTCGATTGGGTATGGCTTCGACCATTCCTGGAGCTCGGCAATTAGTTAACCATAGACATATTTTAGTTAATGGCCATATAGTAGATATACCAAGTTATCGCTGCAAACCCCGAGATATTATTACGACGAGGGATGAACAAAAATCCAAAGCTCTGATTCAAAATTATCTTGATTCATCCTCCCATGAAGAATTGCCAAAACATTTGACTCTTCACTCATCCCAATATAAAGGGTTAGTCAATCAAATAATAGATAGTAAGTGGGTCGGCTTGAAAATAAACGAGTTGCTAGTCGTAGAATATTATTCCCGTCAGACTTGAACCTAACTCAAATAGCAAGGCAAGGATTCGGAGAATTTTTCCCCCTTTTCGCCGAAGTAAATTGACCGAAGCTAAGGGGTTTGATCCGGATATTTTTCCCATTCATGTATCATAAATGGATCCGCGGGGATTTTTTTATGTCTTGGCGACCCTTTAATCAGTATTTTTCGTACCACCCCAATTAGGAATATAGAATTCATTTCAAAGAAAGGTCTACCTCGTGGAATAATCCTATTCCTTGTTATTTGATCCATTGTGGTCAATAACGCTCTTGAATTAGGCAAAGATAAGGAAAGAGAGGGATTCGAACCCTCGGTAAACAAAAGCCTACATAGCAGTTCCAATGCTACGCCTTCAACCACTCGGCCATCTCTCCTACAAAATTTTATGATTATGACCCAGAAATCGGGTGAATAGCGAGCCATTCATATTTATTTTTGCAATATAGGTACGACTAACCGATTATAACAATTCGAAATATGAAAATGGATGGGATTTTGGTCATAGAATTATTATTCTATTCTTTTTCCTTCTTTGAATCATAATCTGTAGGAAATATTAATTGAATGTTTAGAACGAGTCTTTTTTTATGTTATTTCGTCCTGTACAATTCCTTTGTTTGTGGGATTCTTTTCCCATGCGAGGTAATGAGAAGAATTATAGAATGGATTGCGAACTATGCCTAGATCACGGATAAATGGAAATTTTATTGATAAGACCTCTTCAATTGTGGCCAATATCTTATTACGCATAATTCCGACAACTTCCGGAGAAAAAGAGGCATTTACCTATTATAGAGATGGTGTGATTTGATTCTATTTAGTGTTCTCCGTCTTACGAGTAAAGGCACGCAGGGTTGGATTCGGTATAAAACGAAAGGCGTTTATTGAAATAAATCTGCAAAAAATCTACGCTTCTTGAAGGTGAAGTTTGGAAATAGAACAATTCCTTCTATTGTGTATCCCCGATTGATGCAGCCTCAGATACTTCAATTTTCTAATCTAGTATTGAACGAAAGGTTACACCTATAGGTTCTTCTGTATTAGAGGTCCATCCTACTCCATCAGTACCAATAGGCGGCATAGGGGAAGAAGCACTACACCTAGGAATCAACAAAAAAAACTTTGTTATAAATTATCCCTTTCCTTATCGGGATCGGAACTAACAAGAATGGTTGGGACAACAAACATCCATCTCGTTTGTACTTTGGATACCTATATAACCATCAAAGACTGTTGAAGTGACTAATTCCTGGAAATAGGGGGCGTTGAGGACAAAGAAATTGTTGGAGTAACCTTTTCTATCTAGCAACAACACGATTAGTGTTAAGAAAAGACCTCTTGCAGGAAGGCTGGCTAGAGATTTCTTGTAAAAACACTAGTCCCTGTCAGTTCATAATGAGAATATTTCAATAGTCTTTTGGTTCCATGGATTATTATCATTCATTATGCACAGAAGGGAGGAGCCGTATGAGATGAAAATCTCACGTACGGTTCTGAAACGGGGATTCTTTGAATAGAATGAACGACCGTAACGGATGTCAGCTCAATCCGAAGGAAATTATGCGGAAGCTTTA
>JAJJMC010017517.1:0-21170 GCA_023531435.1 Papaver californicum
TCGGTCTCATCGCGGCCGGGACCTTGACACCTTGATAACGATATCTCGGGGAGATTATCGGCGAAATCTCGGAATAACTTCCATATCTTAAATCCAAATTTTATATACATGTAAATGTTAGAGCTATTGCAAATTTGTAAATATAATACATAAACCCAAATTTTAAGAAAGGCAAATTTGCAAATGTAACGACACACAATGTCAAGCAAAGTTATAATATTTGTCTTGCCTATCATCTTTCCAGAAGGAGTGGTGGTCCAGTTCAGAAACAAGTAGCATTAAAAATTCGTGCAACAACTACTGCATCGGTTCTGAGTTTTGAAACAGAAGAAAACACAAGTCTCCGAGTCAACTCTGAATGGTACACTTGACAAGTTTTCCATAACACAATAATAAATCAATATATGGTGTGAGAAAAACAATCTGACTGGCACACGGATTTGAGCTTATTAGTCAAAAGTTCAGTAGATGGGGAAAAGAAAGAATAGAAGATATCCTTTGGATTAACAGTCAAATCTTCACAAATGTATAAAACAAGAAAAGAAAAGCTTCACTTACCCCCGTTCTTTGTTGGTTTAGACCTCCACTGGTTGCAATAAGCAAGTAGCCATTTGACTTGCGCTCACTTACAACACCTGAATTTCATAACAAGATGTGAATAGATAAATAATAGACATTTGAGCAACATTTAAAATTGCTTTCTCATTCCTGTACATAATGCAAGCATGAGTTTCACCGCAATTTGTTAAACATCAGGATCATTTATTAAACACAGCCTAACGCCAAGATGTTAAGATAGTTCAGCGTCATATAATCAAGCAGGGTACATTCATACTTGAGTTCAGTTACTATATGACAGTGCGCTAATCTATTTCAAGACGGTAATGTACTACAATACAAGCAACAAAATGTCAGAAGAATAAGGTGCTTATGGGTGAAATGAGATCCTCTATTACTACATCCAGTATAAAACTTGGAAGATTGTGATTTCCAAATATCAACTGGTGCACTTCGACGACTTTTATCCTGAAATCAATAAATTATTACTACAATAAATAATCTTAAAAACAAATTAGAGATCTTAAAGAAAATGAGCAAGAACGGATGGTGATTATACCAATTGATTGCTGTTGTGGTTGTGAAAGAGAGAAGTTCTTTGATGAAACGATTAGAATAATAATCCAATGAGAAGAATCAATTAACTGGTCAACAGATGAAACATCAAATGCTATAGAACTTTATGAAGACCCATTACTCTAAAACCTTAAATAAACAAAACCCCATGATCAAAACCTTATTAAAATCCAAAAACTACAATCAAAACCAGAACTTTACATGCTGATCTTGAAGAAGGTATAAAGCTATTTGTTTGATGAACATGAGAAGCTATTTGAATAAAGCTATTTGTTTGCTGATCTTGATGAACTTTACCCTCTGAAACCCTACTTGTTTGATGAACAAGAGAAGATTGAAAGCCTTCTCAAAAACTGAAACAGGAAAAGTAAAGAAGATGAAGAGAATCAATCGACATATAAGAGGTTTTTGGTTGGATTCGTCAATCAATCTGAAACCGTTAGATTAGAATAGTAAATACCTATTTTATCCTAGATTCGGTGACTCGTCTCGGTTGAGATATGGGCGAGTCGGCTGATATTCGCGTTCAAATATCGGTCAGCGAAATCTCAAAAACCGTCAAGGTTTTCTGCCGATATCGCAAAAAATGGCGTTATCTCTGCCGCAATGGCCGAGATTGACCACATTGCCTACAAGGCCACAAAGTCGCCCCCACTCCCACGTAACTATCTCTCAAACCAAATTCTCTCTCAGAACCAGTTTATCAGGAAAACCCAAAAACTCTCTCAAAAACCCTAAAATTCGACTCCCATTTTCTTAAGAAAATCTCTTCACTCTCAAAATCGGATCATCAAACAACTACTCAAATTACTTTTCTTCCAACTCAAACAAAAACTCATTCACTACTACAACTGTGTTGAATCACAAAAAGACAGACTCATCTAGAAATCCCTAAGTTTCTCTATCTCTAGCAGCTCAGCTCTCATGGCGCAGAAGAAAGGAGTTAGAGAAGATGCGGATGAACTATCTCACGTTCCATTACAAGCAGTTCTCTTAGCAGATTCTTTCGCTCAAAAATTTCGACCAATTACTATGGAACGCCCCAAGGTTCTTTCTCCTCTCTTAAAAATTTCTCTATAAATTCATTTCTCTTTAGATTTTTTTTCCTTCTTCTTCCTATTATAATCCTCGTTTTGTTTTGATTGTGAAGGTACTGTTGCCATTAGTGAATATTCCAATGATCGATTACTCATTAGCCTGGCTTGAATCAGCTGGTGTTGAAGAAGTATTTGTATTCTGTTGTGCGCATTCTAAACAAATTATTGATTACTTGGATAAGTCCGAATGGTTATCTCTTCCGAAGTTTAGTGTTACTACTATTGAATCTCATGATTCTGTTAGTGCTGGTGATGCTCTCAGATTGGTCTATGAGCGTAATGTGGTAAGTATCCAATTTCGATTTTGGAGAGATATATTGACTATCAGAATTCAGTGTAGTTTAATTTTATAATTTGTTTGAGAAAATTACTGAAAATCAGTTACTATCAGAAGAAAAATGTTATAATTGCTCGTTCTTTTGGCGCCCGTGGTGCCTTATTCACCTCAGTGAGTAGTTGCCCATTCCAACAGTGAATAGGGCATCTACGTGGAGCGTGCACCCTAGCAAAACTCTTCTTAGAACAGAAAAAACATAAAAGAGTGAAAAGTTTCTACCTCTATTTGTGTTTGCAGTATTGTTGCATGGTGTATTTGAACATTGGTCTGCATTTCTAATAATTTGGGTGCTTTATGTTTTGTGTTTTGTAGATACATGGAGATTTTGTGCTTATAAGTGGTGATACTGTAAGTAACATGTCTCTTACACAAGCATTACAAGATCATAAAGACAGAAAGAAGAAAGATAGTAATGCTATAATGACCATGGTGATTAAGAAGTCAAAACCTTCTTCATTGACTCACCAAACTAGACTTGGTAATGATGAGTTGGTTATGGCTATTGATCCTAATACGAAAGAGCTTCTGTATTATGAGGATAAGGTTGATGCTGCGGATGGGATGGTTACTCTTGATAAGGGATTTCTTCTTGATAATCCTGCTGTTAAAGTGCACAATGACAAAGAGGTTCCTTCTTTATATCACTTGTTTTCTTATGCTTATGGTTTATTTTTATTACAGTTAAGCTGAAACTTTGAGACGTACAAGTAAAAAGACTTGATATATTGGTTGTCATTTCATGAGAGATAGCTCGTTTTCAAACTAATCACGTGCCAATCTCAATATTTTCAGATCTGCACCTATGCAGTTCATCTCTTTTTTTTTTTTTTTTTTTGCTTTTAACCAAACTAGTTTTTATTTGCGTTGTTTGCAGGATTGCTATATAGATATTTGCTCTCCGGAAGTGCTTAGTCTTTTTACTGACAATTTTGACTATCAACATCTGCGCCGTCATTTTGTCAAAGGATTGCTCGTAGATGATGTAAGGTTCTCTCATTTATGTGTATGTTTTGTCAGGCCGCATAGGTATTTTTCATGAAAAAACATTTTTGCACACTTTTGGACATCGAGGTGGTTAAATCTGGACGACTGCAAAACCCCATGGACTGTAAAACATGTTTTGCAGCCTTTAAAAATGTAAGCATGAAGGGGTTTGACCACAGAGTGTCGAAAGATTATGCTATAACTGTCTGCTTGTGATAGTCATAGGCAGCTTACCTATTGATTGTGTGTTTCTTCTAGTACAGTGTTTAAGAGAATAAAAACCATGTGCTAACTTCCAAGCTATGATATGTAGCTTGCTACTTGTTTCAAACATATGCACAGCGGCTTCCAGTGTTGTTACTTTCATGTCCCCTTATTTTTAATGGTGCTTTTTCATTCAATAATATTCTATTGCTGATGGGTTTCTTTTCAGATCATGGGCTACAAAATTTTTACTCATGAAATTCATTCGAGTTATGCTGCTAGAGTGGATAATTTCAGAAGCTATGACACCATTAGCAAGGACATAATTCAACGGTGGACATACCCGTTGGTGCCAGATATTCAGTTTTCTGGAAATTGCCCTATCAAACTAGAAAGACAGGGAATTTACAAAGGATCAGGTAAGCTGTAGAAATATATTCTTATTAATCTTCAAATATCCACGGTGTTAGAGCCTGTGAATAATTTTAGGTATACTTTGGTAGATTAGAAAAACGAACAAAACAGGCTGATAACCTGTGTCTATGTAGCATTAAGTAAACTAAATATGCTTAATTCATAATCAGTTTTAAGCACATAAACAACTAATCTAAACTTCAGGTTGGGGGTGTCTTACATCTGAATTTATAGTTCAGTTGAAGTAGGCCCTCTAATGAACATATTCAATGATGTCATGTTTTTCTGAAATTGCATCCACCCTACTGTACATTGAAAACCTATGCCAGTGTCCAGTAGTTTTGTCTTTCTTATAGAAGTTATTCCATTTGTTCTGATGAGTAGAGTTTTCTTCAGATATACAGCTATCGCGTTCTGCACAAGTTGGCCCTTTTACCTTGGTTGGAAGTGGGACAAGCATTGGAGACTACTCTAAGATCTCTAATTCAGTAATTGGGGAAGGTTGCTCTATTGGATCTAACGTTTCAATTGAGGGTTCCTACATTTGGGATAATGTCACCATTCAAGATGGTTGTCAGCTTAACCATGCTTTAGTTTGTGATGGGGTGGTGATAAAGTCAGGAGTGATTTTAGAACCTAGTGTTGTTTTATCATTCAAGGTAAGCCCAGTATGTATCGCTTTTGAAAAATAAATTACTCTCATTTTCTTAAATAATAAAATAATGGAAAAATTTCTTCCACGCTTTCCCCATTAAGTTGTGGTGATTTTGAATGAAACAGTTGAAATTAGGATGCTTTCTAGGTTCAATTTTATGCCACCATATGATTCCTTTGATCTAAAGTTCCCAATTTTTTCATTTGAATTTCCTGCATACTTATTTGCATATCATGCTCTTTACATGGTCAACTGATTTCTTTGTTAAGAAAGACTCGGTTCAGGGAATCATTCACAGTCTGCTGTTTCTTATTTCTTTTCTCCAGGTTGTAGTTGGACCACAATTTCCTGTACCTGCTTATTCGAAAGTATCTTTGCTTCCCCAACCAACAAACCAAGACAGCGATGAGGAGCTCGAGTATGCCGACAGCGGTAGCGGAATTCTTGACATTGCATGTAAAGTCCTGATACCGCATATCGCAACTTGATTTACGTCATTGGTTCTTTCTTTTGGTAGGATCTTTCTTAGCAGGGTTAAAATTATGCATATTTACTGTTACCTAAAATCCCAATCCAACATTAAGCTTCCAGCCTATTTTGTGGAACATTATTCTTGAGATAGTCAAGTTTATGATGTTACTGAAAGGTACTAGTGCCTCTAAATTTTGTTTTTCCATTTTTCGTTTGTTCATGTTTTTGACTAGATGTTTTCCTTAAGTATATTCATGTAGAAATACAGCTTATTTGTTACCTTTATCTCATCGTTCTAGCAGTATGTGGTTGACTCATTATTTTTTATCCTGTTGGTTAGAATTTGTTTCTTCTCAGAATGTGGTTTTAATTCATGCTATTGTATTTGCAGCCTTAAATAGCGCTCTTGAGGTGCCCAATGGTGACTTATCAAGATCATCTGACAATGCCAAGGTTAGATTTTATTGCTGTTTTTTTGTTTCTTTTTTTTGTTGCTTTCAAGTTGTCTCTTCCTTCTCTCTGCTCATCTCTGCCTGGCAAATGTACGATATGTCAATATTCATTATTAATTCTTATTTTGATTACAAATAAAAGTCTTTACCTTAGTTCTGCCTTTTGGGTGTTGCTTTATATCTTGCATGAGATAAAAAGAAAGTACGCATTTTCTTTAGATTTAACTGCGATACGCAGTTGGGGTAAAAGGTGACAATTCCACTTTTCAATATGATTTTAAAACCTTCAATTGGTAGAGAGAGTTGCAAATTGAGTATACTGAAACAAGCTTTTTTTTTGTTATGTTGGTGAGATATTACAGTATCTAAGTGTATGAATATGATATGAGAATACTTACGGTGTATTGGGGTTATAATGTATGAATTTGGAGAAGATGGATAATAATAGAGCCAAAAAAGAAAATAAAGGTGTGGTTCTGAACTGTAAGAGTGGAGATATAGATTCTAATTTCTTCTTCTTCAGTAGGGCAATGAATGAACGATAATAATAGAACTTCAGTTTTGTAGCTTTTGTTTTCATTTTTAGGGGAGTGAAAAATATCAAAAAAGTAATACGGATATTGTAGTACCAAGAATTTCCTTTTTCAATTTCAGCTTTCAGGAATATACCACCTGAGTGAAAGTACACATGTCTTTACCAAGTAAAGAACAGTAGTTAATATCTTGCAGTATCCAATCAGCGTGAGTTAATAGAGACAGCCTTATGTATTCCAAAGTATAAATTATTAGCTAATCAGGAGTATTATCAAAGTTGTAGAGAATTCTGAAAGATTGATGCATGTGGTTGTGAACCTTTTATTTTGCCTTTCCATCTCTATTACGTATAAGTGACTTGATTCTAGTGAATGGAGATTGGTATTATTTCATCTGTGGCCTAAAAGGTTCTAAATACCTTAGTCAGCAATGAACAGAAAAACACCTTTCGGTGGTCCATATGCTCATGTGTTCCATGTTTTGTTATTTCTATAATCTTAAACTTCTTAATTTCCCAAATTACTTTCGTTGTTAGTTGTGTACTGGTTTTTGTTTGGCCTTCAGGATCTCAATTATTGTCTAGAAAAGTGCATTAATGAGTTTCTATTCACTTACTAGTGCTATTACTTCTTGCATTATATTCTAACTTTGACTCCTCTGCTGGATTCTTTACGCCTTCTTAGTTTGAAATTTTGGATATGCCTATTTTTCTGAACCACACAGTTGATGGGCAATTATTTTTTCTTATAATCTCACCCTCGACTTCTTTTCTAGGTTGGTGTTTCAGGAGTTGGATACATTTGGTCTGTTTGTGAAGGAGGTCATGAGGAAGAATGGAGACACTCAGTTGCTCCTATTCCTGCTAATAAAATTGCTGAGCTTAGGAAAGCTCCTTTTGAACCAGATACTCCAAAATTAGCAATGCTTCCAGCTGCTAGAATAAGACCCGATGTTGAAACTTCTGACTCTGATAATGATCCTGCTACAGATGATCCGTGTGATTTTGATAAAGAGGTCGAGTACTGAAACCATGTTTCCCTTTTCTTTCTTAAATATCTCTGTTCAATAGTAATGTGGCTTGTTATAATCCTCAGGTGGAAGCAACATTCCTGAGGGCAGTTCATGAAGGTGTGGACCAAGATCATGTAATCATAGAAGTGAATTCACTGAGGTAAGGTTTTATTTTCATGTGTTTTCCTTTCTTGTACGTGTAAACTTTTACACGTAAGTTTATCCAAAATTTTAAATTGACATAACACTGAATTGGGTTTCATGGAATTTACAGTATGATATTACATCATTTATCTACTTCTTTGAATCCATTGGCCGTATTTTAAGCCTCTTGTTTTCTTAAACAGCCTAATATTTATCTGGTGATCTAGATGCTGCTATACCTCGGTCTATCTTATACTTAGTTACCAAATCTATAGCCAATGCTTACACATATCTCACGGGTTCACTAAATTCCACAAATATCAGTTTTAAATGACGGATATGGTTTGTTAGGTATATAAGCTATTAGACTCCTGGTTGATTGGTGCTTTTTATCTTATTTTCAAATGTCTATAAGCTATTTTAGTTCTTTCGATTAATATGTATATGTTTTATGTTTTCATGAAATTTACATTGTTCAGTGATGACATAGTTCAACAGAACTTTTGCACATTATCACTAAGGTTGTCTTGAAGTTCTGCCAGCACCAAACTTTATTAATTTTCTGACCTATCCTTTTTGATAAGCTCAGGTTATCGTACAATATGGCATCATTGGATTGTGCTGGGGCGATTTTTTGGTCAGTGATGAAATTAGCATTGGAAACTCCACATGGTACCGAAGGTAAATTGTTCTATGGTTCTGTTAATTCATCCCTCTTCTATCATTGTTAAGATCAGTATCGCTAGAAAAATTACTGTTTAAAACTGTAAGATATGTAGAATTTATTCTCTTTTTATTCTTTTAGTAAGCAGGAAATTACACTTTTCTGAATTAAAATGTTCTATATTATTTAAGTTTGTTAACTCAAGTTGAAATGTCTTTTTGGTCTAAACCTTCTATTTATTTTCTCAGGTGAACTGTACAGAAACGCCGTCAGCGTAATCACAACATGGCAGGATCTTTTGCGACATTACCTGCAGTCCGTAGATGAAGAGGTCTGTATATTTAATAAAGAAAACAACTCATTTCGTTACGAAGCCTCCGTTACAAAAAGCCTAAAGAAAATAACCTATATGGGTCCTAACCCCATTAGTTTGTAGGGGTTTATTTAATATATGCATGTTATACAACAAAATAGACAATAACAGCATTCCTTTGCAATATGTGGTAGAACCTTACCACACTGATGTGTCTTATCAATTTACTTTGTTTTTGATAGTTCATTTATTATCTAATATTTGTTTCTCCATGCCAATATAAATTGATTGATGTTGCAGTATATTTGCTATTTCCTTTCTAAATATGTCACTGCGAGGTTTTGTTGCTGGTGCTCACGAGGTCCATGCCCATATACTTTACACATTCTTTAGGTCATAGAGTTGCATCAGCCACAAAATTTGAAGTCACTTAATTGATCATGTCGACGATGTCGTGGTCAAATCGCCGTATTCATGTTTTCGAATTCTTTGTACATCCACCGACACCCTTATGATGGAGATTGAGACTCGTCAATATTAGTGGCAATCATATGTACTATTCTTTAAGAAACAGAAAAGTGGTTCATCATTTTGCTGATTTATGACCAAACCAAGGTTATCTTAGTACATTTGTTTTTCTTGAGCTGATAGAGGTGCTTCCTTCATGTTAAGTGCAACTGAGTTACGGAATAAATATGAACTCGAGATATATAGATAATGTTTCGTAATATTTTAACTTAAAGTGCCTGAAGTGGACTAAGTTGAACACCTACATTGAGTTGGTCTGATTTTTGTTTTTGTTCGATCTTTAGTTCTTTGACCGTTGAATGTGTATAGAACTTGTGGAATGTGTATCATACTGGGCTTTCTTTTTAATTCGTCTTTCATTACAGATTGAAATCATTATGAAATTTGAAGAAATGTGCTTAGAATCAGCCAAAGATTTTGCACCGATGTTTGCTAAGGTATGTATTCTGTTCTAAAGATTAAAAGTTGATGACCTGATAATTAGTGAATTATTAAAATATATTAGAAGTCATGCCTTAAGCGTTGTTCACCAAAACTGTGTTGGGATTCTGAGATTATCTGGCCATTAAGAAAATGCATGTGTATGAATTATGAATGCTATTTACCTGTTGTCAACATCCATCTTAAATTAAGACGACGGATTACTAATAGTTACTAATTTTTGTAAGATGAGGTCTATTATGTGATACGCCCCAACCTTGTATAGGGGAAGATCCTGGTTCTTTTTTCCTGTGATACTTAAGTTAAATTATTTTATTCATTATTGTTGAATAAATTATAATTCTATGTTCTTGCTTTATTTTACTTTAACGATGAATTCATATATACATTTTTTTACCCTTTGATGTTTAGAGCTTTTCATTTTTGTAGATTTTGCATGTTTTATATGATAAGGATGTTCTGACCGAAGAGGCTATTTTGTCATGGGCATCTGAAAAAGAGGGCGCAGATGCGTCTGATAAAATATTTGTTAATCAGTCACAAATCTTTATCGAGGTAAATACACATCTTTGTAGATCTTTCACTTGCATTCCTTTATATCTTAAATTTGCTTACCAGGAGGCGGGGAAGTGAACAGAGTGATTTGAGGACAACCAATCAAGATTAGAGGATCTTTAGTAAGAAGTTGAAGCCTCCTAACAAATATAGAACAAATATTCTAATTAGAAAAACTCTGGTTTCATGTCACACATGTTTTTGTAGGCTCACATAACATTTAAAACCTAGGTCAGACAGGAGTTCTATAAAACTACGAAACTGATTTGAGTATCATATTAACCGCCAGTTTTTGGAAGAAAATTCTGCAATAGCGTAATTTTAGTAAAAAAGAAGAGAATGGATAGTTTAAGGAGATTACCATGCCTTTGCCCTTTACATTTCACTGTAATGACACTTCATGTTAGTTATTTTCCTTCTTTAATGATTCATCTTATATTCACAATTGAGAACCTCTTATTTTCCCTTTATATCCAAACCTTGGCATAGACTTGATTTGCATGTGTTATGTGGTTGTGCAGTGGTTGAAAGAGGCAGAAGAGGAAGATGATGAAGAAGAGTGATATGTGGGAAAAAGATGGGTCTGAATGAAATCACCTTCTCCATTTTGTTTTGGGAGCATTAATTAAATACCCCATTGAATTGTACCCCTTAAAAAAATACCCCTCCCAACTTAAAAAATACCCTTTACCTTTTAGAAACCTAATTCTAGAAGAGAGAGACTCTCTGCGACGTTCCAAAAAGAGAAAAAAACAGATCCAATTGAAGCAACGGCCGAAGCTAAGCATGTTGCCCAAATCATCCAGATAAAGAATGTTTTATGGTTTATTGGTCATTCAGTTTCTGAAGATGATTTTGGTTTTGCTGTGCACTTGGAGGATCAGGTCATGAATATGATGATTTTGTTCAAGGTATTTTGGCATGTCCTGCTCTTCCCAACCTTAATCAATTATATCGTCTTATAGCTGACCAGGATTTCCTTTTTCTTCGATCAGATAGAATTACAGAATGATATCAATTTTGTATCAATGAAATGAGTAAATCTATAATTTTTTATGCCTGGATTCTTCTTATCTTTGTATTTGTTTAAAATTGGAGTGTTGAAACGGATTCTCTCGCATATATAGGAAACATCTGGTCATATATACTGTTATGGAAGCTTATAAAAATGCGTACTAAGGAAAAGGAAATGGGCATGTTACAGACTGTATTTATTATAAATTGCGCACCAGTAGAGACGCAAAAGAGTAGTAAAATTCTACAGTACTGAAAGAGCTGGAAGTCTTACACATATTTAGCTTATTATGAAAATTAGCTATTGCTGCTCCCATGTTATGAAATTTTGGACCTGTGCCTAAACTAGCATAGTATAAACAAGAGTTTTATTTTACCTCGTTACTTTTTTACACACACATATATATAGAGGAAATATTTACAGTACTAGTTGGCCCAATGTGATCGTTTGGAAAGGTGATGGAAAGTTCGGTCTACTACGAGCTGATGATAGCTCTGTGGATACTTCTTGCATAGCCGGCCGAGTTTGTGGATCCTTGTGTACACACAAAAACGCCAACTTCACAATGTGCATAATTTCTTTTGCGGTAGCATCCCCTGGTGCTCCAGGACGTGGATCAAGCACATCCTTCAGTAGCATATTCTGGTCGATGAAAAATTCGGAAGGCGAAGACAGTGATGATGATAAAGATGGAAGAGTAAACGATGATGAGATGAATTCCGTTGGATGCGCTCCAAATAGTACTTCCAAGGTTATCACTCCAAAACTATACACATCACACTTCTCTGTTACCTCCATTGTATAGGCAAGCTCTACACACACAGAAGATCGTCGATAAGTCAACTAAGAAAAAAAGAACATGAAAAGAAAAGTGAAAATGGAAATGAGATGCTGCAAAGTAACAATGTGTACCTGGCGCAACGTAACCATAAGTTCCTGCAAGTGAAGTCCAATTGGATGAATCGGGTTTCAAAATCCTCGCGATACCAAAGTCGGAGACACAAGCTTCGTAATCAGAATCCAACAAGATGTTGTTACTTGATATATCTCTATGAACTACCGGGGGTATGCAGTCGTGGTGCATGTATGATAATGCATTAGCCATACCCTTGATAAATTTTACCCTCCTGATCCAGTCAAACCTCACTATTTGTTCGCTGTCGTCTCTTAAAATCTTTGCCAAACTCCCCTTCTCTAAGTACTCATAAACTAGAAATGAAAGTTGTTTTTCTGTGTAAAAACAATATCCGAAAAGCTTCACTATATTTCGATGTCGAATTTTTGTTAATGCACGGATCTCACTTTCGAAAGACTTGGGATCTGCCGCAGCTATTTCAGAATCAGCAACAGATGAGTGAAGTTTTTTCACAGCAACAACCTGACCTGTTGACAACTCTGCTCTGTAAACACTCCCAGAACCTCCTGTCCCGATGCAATATTTAGCATCAAAATCATTTGTTGCTTCGACGATATCTTCAAATACCATTCTTCCATTGAAACTGCATATCGAGAATAAGTTTCTCCTTTCACTTTTCCTTTCTCTGTCAGTCACACTATCTGTATTTCTCACTACCTTCTTTCGAAAGTAGAAAACAATCGCGAGCAAGGCTAATAAAAGAAATAATGTGAGAAAAAAGCAAAGTACGATGATTACGGTCACATGTTTGTTAGACGATTTCCTTCTCTTATGAACCAAAGAACTACATGGCTCTAAGGTTTTAATGTTGTTACCACATAGAGCTTTGTTGTTCTGCAATGCATCAATAGGAGCTGCCTCAAAAGCAGCAATATTCGGTACATAACCACTCAACTCATTGGACGAAACATCAACGGCCGTCAAGCTAAGCATACTATCGAATGATGATGGAATCGAACCAAAAAGCTTGTTATGAGATAGATTTAAGGATTCCAACTTGGTTAGTTTTCCGAGTTCTGGTGGTATCTCTCCAGTCATCTCATTTTGGCTAAGATCCAATAAGACTGACAATGAATCTAAGTTTCCAATTTGAAAAGGAATGCTTCCAGTCAAATTGTTAGTGCTTAAATTCCAGTAGAGTAAACTTGTGCATTCTCCAAGCTGTTCCGGTATCGATCCTACTAGCTTATTGTTTGACAGGTCGAGAAATTGTAAACTGAACAACTCTCCAACTGTCAGCGGAAATTTACCAGAAAGTTGGTTGTTACTCATGTTTACGTTGAGCAGCGAAGACAATTGAAACAAATTGCTTGGAATTTCTCCTGCTAAATGATTTGAATCCAGATAGAGTAGATTCAACTTCTTCAGCTTGCCAAGTTCCGCAGGTATTCTACCTGTAATCTTGTTACCAGATAGATACAACCATTGCAAATTCTGACACTCCCCCCAGTCCTTCGAGAGTTCGCCATACAGCATATTGTTGCTTACTCCAAACCTGAATAGTTCCGGATACACATGAAAAGCTACCGATATGTTATCAACTAATTTGTTGTTGTCCAGACGGAGTCTTCTTAAGCTAGTACAGTTCCTCAAGCTTCTCGGTATAGGACCAGTAAATTTGTTGTTAATTGCTGCAAATTCTTCTAGTGTACCACTTTGACATATATCTTGAGGTAAATGACCCGAAAGATTGTTAATACAGAAATCAAGTTTCCGCAACCGGGATAGATTGTTTATTTCAAGCGGTACCGAGCCTGATAATTGGTTTCTGAATAGGATTAAGGTAACTAAATTGCTCAAATTTCCCAAAGAGGCAGGGATGGCACCAGTGAGATTATTGCTGGATAAATCTAAATCCGCAAGATGCGTTAAGACCCCTATTTCTTGCGGAATGCTACCAGAGAGTTGGTTTCTGTTAAGTGCTAAGCTAGTTAAGGTGGTCAAATTGGATATAGAAGCAGGGATTGAGCCAGAGAGGCTGTTGTTGTTCAAATGTAAGGTAGTAAGAGAATTCAGTTTTCCTATTTCTTGCGGAATGTATCCGTAGAAGTGGTTGATGGAAAGATCAAGGTGAACAAGTCTTGAAAGATTGCCAATTTGAGATGGAATGTATCCAAAGAGTTCATTCTCACTTAAGTCAAGACTAACAAAGTTTGAGAAAGATGTGAGGTTGAAATCATTGAGTGTACCTTGCAAACCCAAACCCGATATATTCAGCTTCGTTACGCTTCCTTTGCCGTTGCAAGTTATTCCATCCCACTTGCATAGGTTTATCCCAGTCTTCCAAGAAGGGAGGAGAGATTGAGTTTCATTAACAAGAGTTTTTTTCCATTTCAGTAGAGCTTCAACTTCTTCATTTACTTGTTTTGCATCAGTGGAAGAAGTATTCGAAAAGCCAGAAGCGAAAAGAACGAAATTTGAAGAAGAGAGAGCCAATATAGACAGCAGTAACACAATATCAATGGCAACTTGTGGTGCAGACACCATTGTAAGTACTTTTTAGAGCAGAAAGAAGAGAAGAAGAAGAATGAGTTGGTTAAGAGTGCAAGAAAGTAGGAGCTATATGTGCACTTTGAGGGGTTAGCATTACTTACTTCTAACCTCCTCCACTTTTGAATAATTTAGAATTTGAAGAATAAAAAGTCTAAAAATCAACTATGTAGTCAAATAAAATCTCTTCAAAAGTCCTGATGAGGAATACTTTCTTAACCTTTGAAATTAAGACATATTATTTCATGAAATATCTTCCAAAACTACCTACTTATTGTTGGAAGAGAATAGTCCCATTGCCCGGGTAGCTTAAGATCCTACGCTTAATAAGCCTTGGGCAAAAAGGTGTGGTCTCTGTAGCAAAAATCTGTCAGGAAAGTGAAAAAATTGGAAAGAAAGAGGGAAAAATTTCATAGCCGTCGCAGCTGGTCCCATTCAAGAAGACTGGGGTTTGGTGATGGAACGTACATGGCAAGATTTGAATTCCCATTTTTTAGTCCATACAAACTCAACTAATTGTCTCTATTATTCATCAACGTAAAAGCCAAGAAGCAGCCACGGCCAGCCACCAAAGAACAAAGACCCAATTCTTTTAATAAAAATAAATGCATCACATTAGGACTCAACCAACTTAAAAAATTCCCTTGTATTCAAACAATATTTGGATGCATTGCAATGACAGAATCCGCAGCATTTATTAGTCATGGCCACAAAAGGATTTGTTCAATTTTCCAGATGAAGTTTAAAAGATAACAAGGAAACCGTATCATGTGCATAATGTTGGATCTGCAATAATAAAAATACTAAAAACATAAGAAGATGTTAACGTTAATGAAATCTATGAATTGATATACACACAATGGACAGAGCCACCTGCTCAACAAATTATCCTTAATAAAATAGTCAATGGGTACTCCTTAAAAATGAGAGATGCTATACCCCACAACGGAGATGTGTCTAGGATAGAACTGACGGTTATGACTAGTATAAGCACAATACTAGTCACCCTCAAACGAACTCAACAACAATTTAGATAACAGAAGGGAAGTAAACAAGCAGTGCGCAAAACAAAGCAGAAAGAGGGGAAAAGAAGGCAGGATAGTAGCTGCTTCTGGTGTAAGTTCAAATGAAAAATTCGGGTTCTTTTTATAGGCGAGAATAGGAGAGAAATTGGCTAGTAAGAATTAATTTTATGATTAATCAAAAAATTTATTTGCGAATTAAATTTGAACGGTAAGAAAATGGTCAAGAATAATACTAGCCGGGTCAGGCGCCCCCCACATTAAAAACAAAATTTAATTTAGTTTTAAATTCTTTAAGGAAATAATTTAAATTGTCCAAAAAGTTAAGTCTTGGTTGACCCACACCCACGCCCACTCCCATACCCAAGCCCGACCCAACCCGACCGACCGGACGGACGGTGACGGCGTGCGTGCTTCGGCGTGAAGCATCGCGTGTGTGTGAAATGTATGGTTGCACCAATTAGGCCATAACCTTAGTCCTCTCCCATACACAAAAGAGTCTAAACAGCTAAGGGGCCTCCCTTAGATGCAAAATTCTAAGTAATAAGGAGAGGAAACATCTTTAGTTTCTCCAATGTGGGACTAAAGGTTCATTCACAAATAATGAAAATGTGCTAGTTTTCCTTAGTGACCCCTTGGTCCTAAGCCCATTTTCTCCAAGACCAAAAAATATAATAACTTAAACCAAGCCCATTTTTTCTAACAATCCCCCACATGAATGAAAACCCGATGAATTCAGAAATTAGTAAGCAAGAAATACCACTATAGGCAATAGGTGTCCATAAGGTCTTGAACTTTGCTTAGTGAGAAATTACTGGAACTACTTGATGGACAGTGAACGCGATGTCTTGAACTGTCATCGTTTGGTGTAGTTCATCAATAACTTCCACGCGTGATATCACTCTAGGTGCTGTCAAGTTCGTGCCGTTGTGTCCATTTTGGTCCTGGACGTATCCCGTTTCTCAGAATGCTCTAGAGAATCAGCTCAATTCTCATAGGAAGTGCCCCACTTCCACATTCAGATATGTGAGTTCTATCAAGAGTGTTTACTGCTACACCCCACTTCAATCTTAAATTGAAACTATAAAACTCATTAAGACTTAATAAAAAGTCATCCTTCACCTGCAGTCACACTATCACGTCTACACCATAGGGAAGGGACAGAGAATGAAATTCTCTGATAGTGTTTCCTTTAACCCACCACAAAATTAGTTGTCTCATTCAAAATATTGATCTTGGGATCTCCAGTCAGCAAGGTTGAGTATCCTTCATGGTAAGTTTATTTAATGAGTTTAAGCCCCACCCCCCTCGATGCATTACTAACTATCTCCTTGGACAAACCTTTCGTCAAAGGGTCTGCGATATTCTCCTTATACCTCACAAAGTCAAAAGAAATAACGCTAGTTGAGATTAGTTGTTTTAGGGAATTGTGTCTTCTACGAATGTGTATAGACTTCCCATTATAGTTGTTGTTTTTAACATTAGCTATTGCAACTTGACTATCACAATGTATGGATATAGCTGGCACAGGCCTATGCCAAAGAGAAATATCTTCTAAAAAGCATCTTAGCCAAGCGGCTTCCTTTCCTGCTTTATCTAACGCAATAAACTCTGATTCCATAGTGGATCGAGCTATACATATCTGTTTGGAACTCTTCCAAGATACAGACCCACATGCTAGAGTGAAAACATATACACTAGTAAACTTAGACTCCTCTGAGTCTGATATCCAGTTTGCATCACAAAATCCTTCAAGGACTGCAGGGTATCTCTCATAATTTAAACAAAAGTTCAAAGTATACTTCAAGTACCTTAACACTCTAATAAGTGCATCCCAATGCTCCTACCTCGGATTACAGGTATACCTACTCAACCTACTCACATCATAAGCAATGTCCGGTCTCGTACAATTCATCAAATACATCAGACTTCCTATAACACGTGAGTATTCAAATTTTATAACTCCATTACCCTTATTCTTTTTGAGTCTACAACAAGGATCATATGGAGCACAAGCAGGTTTACAATCAAACTGATTATATTTTTTAAGCACAAATTCAACATAATGAGGTTGACTAAGACTATCTCCATTAGAATTTCTTCTAATTTTCATCCCTAATATCACATCAATGGGGCCTAAGTCTTTCATTTCAAAGTTCTCATTTAGCATGTTCCTTGTAGAATTAATTACATCCATGTTTGTACCAAGTATAAGCATATCATCAACATACAAGCATATAATCACACAGGCATCATTCACAATGAAATCTCTGAATTGATATTAATGTTAATGAAATCTCTGAATTGATACACACAATGGACAGAACCACATGTTCAGCAAATTGTTCTTAACACAATAGTTCGCTGGTACTCCTCTAGAATGAGAGATGTTATACCCCCATATCGGAGATGTGTCCAGAATAGAACTGCCCGTTATGACTAGTATAAGCACAATACTAGTCACCCCCAAATGAACTCAACAACAATTTAGATAACAGAAGAGAAGTAAATAAGCAGTGCGCAAAACAAAGCAGGAAGAGGAGAAAATAAGGCAGGATAGTAGATGCTTCTTTGGTGTAAGTTCAAATGAAAAATTCCGGTTCTTTTTATAGGCGAGAATAGGAGAGAAATCGTCCAGTAAGAATTAATTTTATAATTAATCAAAAAATTTATTTGCGAGTTAAATTTGAACGGTAAGAAAACCGTCAAGAATAATACTCGCTGGGTCAGGCACCCCCCACACTAAAAACAAAATTTAATTTAGTTTTAAATTCTTTAAGGAGATAATTTAAAATATTTTATCCGAAAAGGTAATTCTTGGTTGACCCATGCCCACGCCCACTCCCATGCCCAAGCCCGACTCGACCGGACGGCGGCGACGTGCGTGCTTCGGTGCGAAGCACTGCGCGTGTGTGAAATGTATTAACAACAACTATCCCATAGCCTTAGTCCTCTCCCATACACAAAAGAGTCTAAACCCCTAAGGGGTCTCCCTTAGATGCAAATTTCTAAGTAATAAGGAGAGGAAACATCTTTAGTTTCTCCAATGTGGGACTAAAGGTTCATTCACAAATAGTGAAAATGTGCTAGTTTTCCTTAGTGACCCCTTGGTCCTAAGCTCATTTTCTCAAAGACCAAAAAATATAATAACTTAAACCAAGCCCATTTTCTATAGCAATCCCCCACATGAATGAAAACCCGATGAAATTCAAAAATCAGAAAGTGAGAAATATCACTATAGGCAATAGGGGTCCATAATGTCTTGAACCTTTGCTTAGTGAGAAATTATCTGAACTACTTGATGGACAGTGAACACGATATCTTGAACTGCCACGTTAGGTGTAGTTCATCAATAACTTCCACGCGTGATATCACTCTTGGTGCCGTCAAGTTCTGCCGTTGAGTCCATTTTGGACCTGGACTATCCCGTTTCTCAGAATGCTCTAGAGAATCATCTCAATTCTCATAGGAAGTGGCCCACTTCCACATTCAGATAGGTGAGTTCTATCAAGAGTGTTTACTGCTACACCCCTCTTCAATCTTAAATTGAAACTATAAAACTCATTAAGACTTAATAAAAAGTCATCCTTCACCTGCAGTCACACTATCACGTCTACACCATAGGGAAGGGACAGAGAATGAAATTCTCTGATAGTGTTTCCTTTAACCCACCACAAAATTAGTTGTCTCATTCAAAATATTGATCTTGGGATCTCCAGTCAACAAGGTTGAGTATCTTTCATGGCAAGTTTATTTAATGATTTAAGCCCTATACCCCTCGATGTATTACTAACTATCTCCTTAGACAAACCTTTCGTCAAAGGGTCCGCGATTTTCTCCTTAGAACTCACAAAGTCAGCATAAATAACGCTAGTTGAGATTAGTTGTTTTGGGGAATTGTGTCTTCTACGAATGTGTATAGACTTCCCATTATAGTTGTTGTTTTTAGCATTAGCTATGGCAGCATGACTATCACAATATATAGATATAGCTGGCACAGGCCTATGCCAAAGAGGAATATCTTCTAAAAAGCATCTAGCCAAGCGGCTTCCTTTCCTGTTTTATCTAACGCAATACAATCCGATTCCATAGTGGATCGAGCTATACATGTCTGTTTAGAACTCTTCAAAGATAGAGACCCACATGCTACAGTGAAAACATATCCACTGGTAAACTTAGATTCCTCTGAGTCTGATATCCAGTTTGCATCACAAAATCCTTCAATGACTGCAGGGTATCTCTCATAATTTAAACAAAAGTTCAAAGTGTACTTCAAGTACCTTAACATTCTAATAAGTGCATCCCAATGCTCCTGCCCCGGATTACAGGTATACCTACTCAACCTACTCAACCTACTCACAACATAAGCAATGTCCGGTCTCGTACAATTTATCAAATACATCAGACTTCTTATAACACGTGAGTATTCAAGTTGTGAAACTCCATTACCCTTATTCTTTTTGAGTCTACAACAAGGATCATATGGAACACAAACATGTTTACAATCAAACTGATTATATTTTTTAAGCACAAATTCAACATAATGAGATTGACTAAGACTATATCCATTAGAATTTCTTCTAATTTTCATCCCTAATATCACATCAGCGGGGCCTAAGTCTTTAATGCAAAGTTCTCATTTAACATGTTCTTTGTAGAATTAACTACATCCATGTTTGTACCAAGTATAAGCATATCATCAACATACAAGCATACAATCACACAGGCATCATTTAGACGTTTAGTATAAACACACTTGTCAGATTCATTGATTTTAAAGCCACTAGAAATCATTACATGATCAAATTTTTCATGCCACTGTTTAGGTGCTTGTTTCAAACTATACAAAGATTTTTTCAGTTTACAAACTTTGTTTTCACAACCTTTCACTACAAATCCCTCAGGTTGGTCTATATAAATTTTTTCATCTAATTCACCATTTAGAAAAGCTATTTTTACATCCATATGATGTATCTCTAAGTTATAAATGGCATCAATAACAATTAACATCCTAATGGAAGTAATTCTCGTAACAGGTGAATAAGTATCAAAGAAATCTCCACCTTCTTTTTGTTTATAGCCTTTAGCTACTAATCTAGCTTTGTATTTTTTCACAGTTCCATCTACCTTATGTTTCCTTTTAAAGATCCATTTACAACCTATGGGTTTACACCCTAGAGGTAAATCTACAATCTCCCAAGTACCATTTTTTATAATGGAATCCATTTCACTAATGGCGAATTCTTTCCACCATGGGGCTTCAATAGAAGTCCTGGCTTCTCTATAAGTCTGTGGATCATTCTCAGCTAAGCATCTTATGAAGTCTTCCCAAAAGATTTTTCAGTTCTAAGTCTTTTACCTCTTCTAGGCTCAATTTCAAATTCATCTCCCTCTAAAGATAATGTCTGACTGGTCGAAGGGATATCTAGGGGATTAAAACATATCATGCGAGAATCAGATTTCAATGGAAAAACATTTTCAAAGAACACAACATCCCTATATTCCATAATAGTATTCACACCAATTTCAGAAATTTCAAAACTTACAACCATAAATCTATATGCAGTAGTATGCTCTGGATACCCTATGAAGACACAGTTAACAATTTTGGGTCCTATCTTGGTTCTCTTAGGTGGAGGAATGAAAACCTTAGCCAAACACCCCGACACTTTAAAATATGCATAAGAAGGTTGTCTACCTTTCCATAACTCATATCGAGTTTTGTCTGATCCTTTAAAGGGTACTCTGTTCAAGACATAACAAGATGAGAGGACGCCCCCCCCCCCCCC
>JAJJMC010017537.1:0-29622 GCA_023531435.1 Papaver californicum
GGAAACGTCTCGTGTCTTTTTGAAATTTGATATCTTTAATAGTGATCATGTGTTTCTCGTCTTTTTTAATCTGGTTGCTTCTTAACTTGATCTTCTTCCACGTGTCATGCTTCTTTAATTTACTAACATTCATTATAACCAATCATTTAGTATGCGGTTGAATGAAGCATTGGAAATTTTAGGACGGTTTTGGACCTTCTGATGATAGTAATTAGAGTTGTGCATAGTATAGTTTGATACAGTTTTGGATGAAACAAGAACCACAATTATGGATAACTGTTTTTTTGTTTTTAAAACCATACCAAACTTTTTATAGACGGTTTGGTGTAAAATTAAACTGACGCAGTTCCGTATAGAACCGTTAATAACATAAATAATATTAGCCATTGTTTGTGAAGGCAGTTTGTCTAGATAGATTGTTTTTGTATTAAAGTCCTCAAAATTACTTTTTTATATGTGTTCATATACATGTATTTTAGAGGGTGTTTAAATAATAGAAGTATGGATTAATTTTACAAGTCAAAAAAAAAACGATATACTTCATAAAAAATAGATTTTATAAACTTTTTTTTATTAATTTGTTTTTAAAAATTATTCTGAAATTATGCTTCCAAACTAACTTATGATTTTCGAAACTTGTCAAATGGTATCTAAACCTTGGCCCCAAATTGTGTGGTCAGAAGTGTTTCAACTGTCTATTACTTACAGTCAGAGCATTACCGGCTAAGTAGAAAAACTTAAAATATACACACTACCACTGCAGTCCCCCTTATAAAAGTCTCAAACCCCCATGAACACTCCCCATCTCCAACCACTATCTATCTAACAACCATTTCCAAAACCTCTAAAGGAAAAAACACACAAACTAAAACTCTTCTTCCATCCATCACCAATGAAAGAAGAATCAGAATCATCATCTGGTGATATTACACCAATAACTAAAGAAATTTTGTTCGAAAAATACGAGATTGGTCCATTAATCGGTTGCGGTGCATTTGCAAAAGTATATCACGCAAGAAACATACAAACGGGGGAAAGTGTAGCAATAAAAGCAATCAGCAAACAAAAAATCATCAGGGATGGATTCATGCCGAATATCAAACGCGAAATCTCGATTATGCGACAATTGCATCATACGTATATCGTCAAATTATTCGAAGTGTTGGCAACCAAATCAAAGATATATTTCGTAATGGAGTTTGTGAGAGGTGGTGAGCTTTTATCCCAGATATCGAAATGTAGATGTAACGAAGATTTAAGTCGACGGTATTTCCAGCAACTCATACAAGCTGTTGGTCATTGTCATTCTCATGGTGTTTTCCACCGTGATCTTAAACCGGAAAATTTGTTGCTCGATGAGAAGGGTGATTTAAAGGTGTCGGATTTCGGTCTTAGTGCTGTCACGTCGGAAGTACGAAAGAACGGACTGTTGTATACTTCATGTGGAACACCGGTATATTTGGCTCCCGAAATATTATCGAGAAAAGGTTACAGTGGCGCAAAGATTGATATATGGTCATGTGGTGTTATATTGTTTGTTTTGAATTCCGGTTATCTTCCTTTTGATTGCCGGAATTTGTCCGGGATTTATCGGAAAATATATAAAGGGGAGTTTTGTGTACCTAAATGGACATCACCGGGTTTACGACATCTGTTTTCACGACTTCTTGATACGAATCCGATTACTAGGATTACCGTCGATGAAATTATCCAAGACCCTTGGTTTTCGAAAGGTTATAAAGAGATCAAATTACATGAATATGATGATAACAAATATCTAACCAAAGGAATGGATCATACAAATGACGGTGGTTCGACGTTCTTGAATGCATTTGATATCATCTCATTCTCTCCGGGCATTGACTTATCAGGTTTGTTTGAGGATTTCGATAACTCAACTGCAACGGAAAGTGATCGGTTTATTAGTGCCGAGACACAGGTGAACATTACAATAAAGATCGGTGAAGTTGCAGCAAAAGAAAATCTAACAATGACGTCGAAACATGGTTGGAAACTAAATTTGGAAGGGCCTAACGGGAAGTTATTTGTCGGCATCGAAATGTATCAGTTGACGCAAAGTTTAGCCGTAGTGGAAGTACGGTCATATGAAGGTGTTTGGAAGAAGAGATTTCAGCCGCAACTTAATACACTGATTTACCACCCGGAAGCAAGTGCATAAAATGAATCAAGCCCGCTCGACAGTTATAGGCACGTACTCTTCACGTCGTCGTCATCGTCGAGTTGAATAAGGAATGAAGTAGGAACCGCTGTCTAGTACAGTGGATTCCTGTTGCCTTCCCTGTGGAAATGGTTGATGCCCAACTGGCTGAGTTCAGTTAAAGGGGTAGGGCTCAACTTTCCCAATATCCCAAAAAGAAATAAAAAGCAGTGTAATTGAGAAAAATTCTTGATTTTTTCTTTGTGATTACATTTTAAGCGTGTTCTTTTTCATTCTTGGCTATAGTTATCAGGTTGAATTCAATGGGAATAATCAAATGGATAAATTTGATGGGCCGTGTCGATAAGCAAATGGATAAATAACAACTCTAATTTGAACTTGAAGAAATGGGTGATGTTGAACTCAATCAGATATGGAAACTCACAAATGTATGGACTTGAAAAAATCAATCTTGAGCAGAACTGAAAACCCTAAACCGAGTCTATCAGATTCAGAGCAATATTTTGTTTGTTGATCAAAACCTCATTTACAAACATTATTACACCTCTTTTTAGGCTGGAATGGAGGTAGTATTACACTTGTTTTACACCTGAGTGGGTATAGTGCCACTGTTAGCCTTAAAACCTGAGGCTGGCAGACACTTTGGGCTTACTAAGTCGTAGTCTCGTGTTTCTGTAATAATCCGTTCCAGATGCATTATTATGGTAATTGCCATACGAATTGGTTGGTAATTGAAGAGATAGAACCTAAAACTGTTTTAGTTTCCGGCTTTCAGCTTTGATTTGATTCAGAATGGGGATAGTTTGGGCAGTTTTCAATATTACAAGCAAGACAGGATAGAAAAACAAGAACAAACTAAGAAGAAAACATATGAAGAAGATGAAGCAAATGTGACATTTGTTTCAGCACAACTGTTATGCACTGATCTATGGCTCCCTTGTTATACAAGCCTACTTTCTAAAATATAATAGATTTCAATGTTTTTATATAGGGTATGGTAAACAAAACTTGTAATACATTCCTAGGGAGCGCAACAAACAAAGTAGAAACTCAAGTGTTGTGCATCTTGGAGGCGCAGTAGCTTTGGATCGTTGCCTATGTTTGAATTTAGCAGAGCACACGTTTCCCTGCTATTAGACATGCATAAGTCAGTCGAATCATCTTGCAGTACACATCTGAGACATACAGTATGACGCAATATAGAAATCAAAGTTTAAATACACTGGTGATTATCTTCTGTTTATTTCTAAAAGGGAAATCTTTGGATTTTAAAAGAAAAGTAAAGAAGTAACAACAAGCATGGTAAGTCCAAATGTTGGCCCAACCTGGCCAAGTAGGAAAAGCAGCAACTGCACTTGCTGACTTACACGATTAATGTTTTTCATGTGGTTGAAAAGAATGCACCAGATTTCACACATTTTGAGAAACAAGAGATGAAACATATGACGCACCTGCATTTTCTTTCAAGTGCCACGTAAGGCACGGACTCGATCTTGAATCAACTTTCTCTCCCAAGGTGCTATATCCTCAAAAGCATGTTCTGGAAGGTTTTCAAATGGTTCTTTCCACGGATCATTCTTCGCGAGATCATATGTAGCTGCACGTATTGCTTTCTTGTTTGGTCCACAAGGCCTCACTGAAGTAAGGGTCTCATAAGCTGTATTCAGCTGTTGTAGAAACACCAAACATGTTCTTTAGCTTGAAGTTTGAGATTCTTTACCACATATTTGGCAAAGAAGTTGCAATCTTATATATGTAGATTGCTTAGAAGAGCTAGATATACATTAAAGTTTGGGGTATGCACAACTCGATTCATCTTAAAGCCTAACTTGATTTTCAAGTGAAGCATTGCAAGGAACAAGCATAATTATATGCTAAGCCGCTTCAATGAAACGAATGCAGTATATATAACAGGGTTAGGGGTAAAGGCTTACATTCATATCGCGAAACCAGAACATATAAGCAATTGCAACAGCAGGTGCCCTTCCCAATCCAGCCGTACAATGCACATAGACTCTTCCTTTTCCTTCTTCAACAGCCCATTCTAATGACGAAACAGCTTTAGGTAATCCACTTCTTAAAGAATCCGGATCGAAATCTTTCGCCTAAATTCACATTCCCACATCCAAAATCCAATCAGACAACAACAATAAATCTCAAAAAACATACCCACTCCCACATTATACTCAAAAAAGGGGGAAAAGAATTCACTCACAGGTCTTCTCATATGCCGAATACCAACTTCTTTACATCTCTTAACAATCAATTGCAAATCAATTCCCCAAAACTCAACATCTTTGTCTTGTTGCAAATTCAAAATGTAAGCAACATTTTGCTCCTCTCTCAAATGATCTATGTCCTCAGGCTTCTGTGGTTGAGATCCCACAATCAAATTATCAAGTATAAGTTTATAGTTCATCCCTACACCACACATTCACAACCACACAACTAAACCCTCAGCATTCTGAAATTTCTACCTAAAAATACATAGAAAAAAAAAATGAAATGAACAAATGGGGGTTTGTTAATTACTTACCGAGATCATGGTGATACTCATAAGGGTTTCTCATCATTTTCTTCATGGCAGTATTATACTCATCCATTTTTCCACCACCACCACTACTAGTACTGCTGATGCTGCTGCTGTTCATGGTGTTTCCTTCATTCTCACCTTTTGCTTTTGATATTTGACAAAATGAGACTTTATTGGGTGAAAACTTCAAATTTCTTGCACATTTTTTAGTATTTTGAAGTGGAGAAGAAAACAAACTGTTAGTTGCAGTCACAACAACAGCCTCCATTTTCCACTACAATGAGTCTACAGTCGCTCAACAGATTTGGCATTGAAATTAGTAAGTTTTTTTCTTTCTCTTTCTCCGTTCAAGTACTTTTCCATTTGCAGATTGACACGTGTCGAACACCCACGATGTTAGCTAATAGTTGATTCCCACGTTTTAGACAAAGTGATATTCTGTTAAAAATTTCCATGTGTTTGTGTTCACTTAAAAAACAAGTGGGTGAATATTACGTTTGTGAGTTTAGACCAAATTATCTGAACTCACGTGCTAACAGAACACTAGAACAAGGTGCAACTAAACTTGCTCACAAATGGCAATACGTCGCGGATAAATTTCCCAAAGAGCTCTTCATGAGGATCATTTTCCATCTGACAAATTCTAGTAAGACAGGAGAGAAAACAGTGAAAGCTTCATTCGAAACAATGTACCTTGGTGGTGCTAATGAACTAGTTTCTTTGTTGAGACAGAATTTCCAGAATTGGGTGTACACAAAAAGGATTGTACTGAAATGAGTTGGATTCAGTCTGCTCTATATTTCGGCGTACGGCCATATAATGGTTTAAATCCTCTACATGATTTATTGAGTAGAGATGAAGAAAAGAGTACTTATAAGGCGAAATCCGATTACGTGAAAGAACCCATTTCAATTACTGGATTAAAAGGAATTTGGAAAAGATTATTAGAAGAAGAAAAGCCGGTAATGCTCTTCGTTCCTTATGGTGGAAGAATGGACGAGATATCGGAATCTGAGATTCCGTTTCCACATAGAAAGGGGACTAAGTTTATGATCCAATACTTGGTGTATTGGAATGAAGCAGGAGTGACTAAAGGAGCTGCACATCATATCAAATGGCTTCGAAATCTGTATGCATACATGGAGCAGTATGTATCTAAGAATCCAAGAGCTGCATATATCAACTATCGAGATATCGATTTAGGTCGATACGTGAATGGCACAGGAAGTTACTCGCAAGGTAGAGTTTGGGGAAGGAAGTACTTCAATGGTAATTTTGATAGATTAGCAAAAGTGAAAAGTAGAGTTGATCCTGACAACTTGTTTAGAAATGAACAAAGTATTTCAGTTTTAGCTGAATCTTAATTATCAGCTCATGGATACAAATAAAATGACCTACTTCATGTATGAATGACCTTAGAATGTTAATCTAAACAATTTTCTAGCGAAAGCTTTCAATATCAAAACAAAAAGAGTTCATGATTAAGGGGATACGGGGATAACAAAACAGACTTCAATTGAAGCAAAGAAAAAAAGAATACACACAATAGGCACAAATTGCTACAATTAGATTACAGAATATGTATGTACTTACAATGATAAATACCACAATTTACTAGGAACAGAATAATGTACTGATTTTTTGATCAGGTAAAAGGTCAAAATGGGGAGGTTGAGGTTCAAAAATGTAACGAATCTAAAGGTTAAAAGACTAGGAAATTGTATACCCTCAAGAAGGCTGCAGCTTCTGTATTTCCTCTTCCTGTTGTTGTGATTGTTGTTGCTGTATAACTTCTTCTTGTTGCGGTTGTTGTTGTGGTTGTAGCTGTATAACTTCTTCTTGTTGCGGTTGTTCTTGTTCTTCTTCCTGGTCTTGTTGTTGTTGCTGTTCTTGTTGTTGTTCGTCTCTTAGCTGTGGTGGCCGAGCACGAGGTTGATCACCTTGCCAAACCCAAATGATGTCCTTGAGCGCTGGTCTTAAACAATGTTCCAACATATTCTGATACTCCATGGTATCACCGCTAGATTTCTTCATTTCCACCCAGTGAAAAGAAGGAGTTACCTCGAATATCTCTGCATCAATGGAGAGTACTCCTTTCCTACCTTCTTTTGTCCCTTCGAATTTCAGGTGTCCTCCATCCTTCTTTTTCACCTTTAACCTCAGGCGCTGAGCAGCATCCTCCAGCGCAGAGATAATGGTTGGGGCAGGCTGCCTTGACATAAATCTCGATTCCTTTTTCTTATTGTCAGTTCTCTCAAACAAACCCGACAGATCAAATCCCGCTGAAAAGGATATAATATCAAATGCATTCAAATTAGTTGGGTTTGTTTCTGAACTACTGGTACTGCTGTTATCGCTATTACGACTAAAAATTGCATCAACATCCACAGAAGAAAGGCTTGGTCCCTTGTTTTTCCGTGAAGGCTTTTCCACTTCGGTGTTCAACCCCTTTCTGAACCAAGAACTCTCCATGATCTTCGCCATAGAGATTCTCTCAAATGGGTTTGGATTTAAGATCTTTGACAGAAGCCTGCGTACATCTGCTGGAAACCAATTAGGAAATTTAAATTCTCCTCTACCAATCTTCCTGTACATCTCCATCAGATTGGCATCTTGAAATGGAAGGTAACCAGCTAACAAAACAAATAAGATCACCCCGCAAGACCATATGTCAGCCTTAACTCCATCATAGCCGTGTCTACTGATAACTTCAGGAGCAACATAAGCAGGAGTTCCACAAGTAGTGTGTAGTAACCCATCTTGACGCGTCGATGCAGCTAGAGCACTCAACCCAAAATCCGAAACCTTCAAATTACCATTATCATCTAACAGCAAGTTCTCCGGTTTCAAGTCTCGATGGTAAACACCTCTACTATGGCAAAAATCAACTGCACTAACCAATTGCTGAAAGTACTTCCTAGCAACATCCTCCTTCAACTTGCCTTTAGCTACTTTGTTAAAAAGCTCACCGCCTTTACAATACTCCACAGCAAAATAGATTTTAGTTCTAGTAGCCATTACCTCATAAAGCTGCACTACATTCGGATGTCTAACCAGCTTCATTATAGATATCTCTCTTTTGATTTGCTCAATCAACCCAACTTTCATAACCTTGTCTTTATCAATAACCTTAATCGCCACACTTTGTCCAGACTGCAAGTTCCTCGCGTAATAAACTTTTGCGAACGTACCTTGTCCCAACACTCTCCCCAATTCATACTTTTCCATCAATATACCCGTCTTCGTATCCATTCCAAATTACTCGAAAGCAACAAATTTAATCTCCTGCTACACACAATATATATATATACACAACACAGGAGTTTTCAAAGAGAATTTCAATTCAACCGTATCTTTTAACTGGAAATCTTCTCTATAACATTTACCCACAACATCGTGTATTAAGAATAAACAAACCGTGAAGGCCGTGTGATCTACGCGTTTGATACTATCAGGAACGAACGAATTGAGTAGCTCAGATTGATCGAATTTAGATACCGTGGAGTTCTCAACGTTGAAGCACATCTTTCAGCATTCCCTCTTTCAAGAACTCCTCCTCCTTTTGGTTCGTTCAATTCACCAGTACACACAAAAGGTAAAATAACAACAATCAAACCTGTAATCACAAAAAAGAAACATAATTAAGCCAAAGAACATCATAATTAAGCCCGTGATTCAAAGATTAAAAGCCTGTGATTCACGATGGAAGCTACTGATATTTCATCTATGTTTGTAGATTAATTAACAATCTGATGAGATCTAAATCAAAGATGTTTTAAGCTTAATTAACCATCTGATTAGATCCAAACGAAAGATGTTTAAAGCTTAATTAAGGTTCATATCAAGAATTAACAAACAATTTTTTTTTAAAAAAAATATTGATTCAATCCTATAACAAATATCATACAAACGAAGATTGGAATTTGAATTTTTCTTGATGGAGAGTTAGAATTGGGATTAGAAAATACCTTTAAATCTCCTTTTTTTTCCTCTCTTTCCTAGAAAATATACTGTGGATGATGATTCTGAAATCTAACAGAGAAAAAAAAAATCTTCTCTGCTAGATTTGATGATTTCTGGTTTGCTGGTGATTTGGTGAAGAAAATTCTGTCAGAAGGAGAATATATTTGACGCCCCCAAATACCAGTCCCTTTGAATTTTAAACTGGTTTTCGAAAGTATAAGGTTAATAAGGTAAATTGGAAAGTAGAATAATATATTAAAAAAAGGAGATAAATATCTCGAAAGGAATTGATTTGTTTGAGCACTAATTCATTCGTTGTCTTCCTAATCATGGTACCGACTTTTATAATTAATACTTATTAATTAAATTAATTATATTTTATTTTGATTATTTTATCTTTAGCATTGTTTTGTCGGCCACACACACAAAAAAAAAAAACTCGAAAATTTAAATTTAAATTCAAATTCAAGTCTTTACAATACATAAGTCACAATTTTAATACATTACTTAAAGCGAAAACGGTGAGTAATTTAAATGAGATTAATTTATATAATTATCTAAGCAATCGATATAGTGCATCTTCATCTAAGTATCTGTACGACTCCGTTCATGTACCTGAGCATTCCACAAGATATGGAAATGAGCTTCCTGGCTAAAATTAAAACTAAAATATTGGTGTTAAACTTACCGAGAAAAATTTAAAAGAGATTATAATTAAAGTGTCTTCTTAACCACTAGAATAGGCACCGGATAAAGTCACTCTGAGTTGATTTCGGATTTTTTCGTCTGTCAATTTAGCATTTCGGAAACTAAAAAGCATTTGTCTCGAGTTTTAGTGGGTGTGTCTGTGTGTTCTTTTTTTGCTAACGTTTTGTTTTGGTGGTCAGAAATTCCCTACATCCTTACTGTATTGTCAACATAAACAAAAAAGTTTGTCCTTAACGTTGAGGGTTATTTATACTTTATAGGCACTACCGTATGTGGCTATGACTTATTCGAGTATAAATTTGTCGTGTAACTTAAAGAAGTCTCGTATAGGAACTTATAATTCTATAGAGGGATTTTTTTATCTGAGAATATAATAGGGTCATTAGTTAGTAAGTTAAAAAAATTTATATTCTTTGTATTTTTATAATGGCTAAATAATCCTCATTTGATTAATATTAATCTATAATTAGTTATTAGATTAGATTAATGATTTATAGTTAGAGATAGAAAATTAGAGTTCGTGTTTTGGTTTTTGGAGGAAAGAGAAGTAGATGATTTTTTTTTTTTTTTGAAAACTTTAGATTTTGATACACCCAACCAAATTGAGTGATTTCATTGAGAAATTTGAGGTGGGTGAATCTTTATATGATATAAAAACCTAATTTTACATACCTCAGATGGAAATCGTGATTTATCCAACTAAAGATTTATTTTTTTAGCTTTTCAGACATGTTTATAGTTGGGTTTTTCCCTTCCTTTCTTTACGGTTAGATAATGATGAATTTCTAACCGTAACTAGGTAAAATTTAGGTTTTCCCTAATTTAAACCAGTTACGGTTGGGTTCGATATACCAAAATCCAACCGTAAAAAACTCCTTAAATTTTTTTTACCCAACCGTAAAAGGCTTCTTAGAAAAAAATAGAATAATTACGATTGAGTTTTTGGAAAACCCAACCGTAAATTTTTCTGAATATGCTCCTTCAAATATATTTTTTTATAATTACGGAATTACACGGAAAACCTAATTTTTACTAAAAATTCAATCAATCAAACCTAATTTTTTTTTTAGATTTCTTGATTGGGTTGTTGATGATGTTCAATTTGTTAGTTGAGTTGTTGTTGATGATGTTCAAGAGAAGAAGATGAATAAATTTTGATTAGAATAAGATTTTAATTTAGTTATTAGATTTTAATTTTAAAGAAAAAATAATTTAAAATTTTTACTATTATTTAAAATATCTCTAATTAATTATTTGAATATTTTTAACTTTGAAAAACCCTTTATTGAAACCATAAACTCGTATAACTAGATATATAACTCACTCATATGAGGATCTAGGTTGACCACCTGTACCTAATGAAGCCGTTAGAAGTTAGGCAGTATTAGTATCAGCTTTAGTCAGAATTTTGATTTTATTTTCGAGTATTTTTTCTTATGACTAGGCTTTTTTTTTTTTTTGGCCTTGTATAACGAGAATATTTGAAGATTTGGATGAGGTCATAGGGAGTCACATGATTCAAAATTTTGGTAATAAAAAGTCTAGGTGGAAAAAATATAAAAATAAATCAAGTTAGATTTAATTTCGTGAATTTCTAGATGATATTACTTACTACTACGTGTTACTTTGGCGTTGTGACAGACACACCATTTTACATTACAGATTGCTGCATCCTTGTTGTTTCGACGGCACAATTATATTGGTCCCCCGGCTATTAATATGCTCGGTCCATGTGGACTCATCACATGGACATTCTTTCCGTTGACCGGTAGGATACGCACATTCATAGCTTCGACTCCTTGCAGCTGCTATCTGCCATCGTTTAATTAGTTTAGTTGATCTTTCTTACCCGAAGTTTTGCCATCAAACTCAGCTAACACCAAACTCAGTTAACACCATGTTTTTTTTACTGACTCAACATCTAGATCTAACTAGATTTCTGATTCGGTCCGAATCAGATATCAGACTGTTTTTTTTTTAATCAGATTCCTGATTCGGTCCGAGTCAGATGTCAGACTGTTTTTTTTTTTTTAAATCAGATCTAATTCACGACCTGAGCCAAACCTGAGCCATGACTCGAAGTAGTACAAAAACGTTCCTGGTAACACCAATCACCATCTTCTGCTATCATGGAATCATGGTTGCTGCCATTTTCTCCGATCTCGCTGATGGAAGTGCTCAGGTCATCCACCTAGTTCATCTGCAGCTATCATCTCGGGACTCACCAACCAAATGATTGTTAGTCAGATGTGAAAAACACATTACATTCCAGATCCGATCATCTTAGGCCCTACCAATTCGTGAGTGTGCAGACATCTCGAACATGCTCCAGATTCGATCTCTGGCTTACTCCAGATGCGACAGTTCGAGGACTGCCAGATCACCTTTGGCCTCCTCCGGACCAATCCTAGAAAACAAATACTCCAATGAAAGTGTACAGGTTACCACTGCAACAACAACAGTTGAGATGGATTTAAGGATAAGTTACAAATTTGCACCGCCACCATGACTGCAGACTTCTCCAACTAAACGAATCTGCTCGGACCCAATCACAACCAAGCCTCGCCGGTTCCAGACCTTCTCTGACCTCCTCCAGATAGTTCGTCTCGTAAAAGCAGATCACCTTTGGCAAAACCAGCTCATCTAGGAGCAACAAATTGGATAATTTATCTCCCCCCATTCTACTTTTGATTCCTTGCACACATGACATACACTAATGAACAATCACAGGTCATGAGTAGTAGTTAGAATAAATTTAAGGATCTTATGAGTAGCTCGATAGAAACCATACCATTCACGCACAAGCCTTTGAGCTCTGTTAGGCATTCACAGATTTTTTTAGCATGCTACTTCCCAAGCCATGATAAAAATCCATAGAATAAGAGCCCTTTCTGTGCATTCTCATTCATTAAAAAGTGATTCGCAGCTCTTTGTTTTTTTTTTGAACAAAAAAAAGATAAATTTCATTAAGGTAAATAAGTGTTTTTTCGTACTTCTTCATACATAGACATAAGGAAATCTGGTGGATACTCGTACCAAGTATCCTCCGTTAAGTTACTTAGACAATGTTTAGCTACTTTGTCTGCTAAAGTATTACAAGTTCTAGGCACAAAATTAACCGTCCACGAGCCTATTTCATTGAGAATGTTTTTGCAATCCTTGATTATATTGATTATTCGCCATTGAAGTGAACAGTCCTCTTTCTTCATGCTGTCCATTATGCCTCTGTTATCTCCTTCAATCACTACGTTCATTTCTTTAATCTCTCTAAGCCATTCCACTCCTTTTAGCAGAGCCAGCGCCTCTGCGTGTTGCGCGTCTCTTGCTTGGATTAGTCCACCTTTGGCTCCCCTGAAGGTACCTGCATCATTGATTAACATGAGTCCAAAGCTAGCTAATTGATCCTTACTTATAAAGGAGGCATCAACATTCATTTTAATGTATCCTATTGGTGGATTTTTCCAGTGATTGTTGTTGTTTCTTCGTTGCGTTTCTGTTGGATTCCTGGTCTCATGTTGCCGACCATTTGTTCCCTCTGTGGTTGCGGTAACAGACTGCCTGTCAAGCCCCGTGGACCTGCTGCCTTGCTGTTGTTGCATCTGGGATGTCTGAATTCTGTTGCTTGATTGCTGCTGCATCTCCTGAATGATGTTCCTTTGCGATCTGTTGTCATACATTCCTTGGAGCTGACCCATGTTATGCCTCCTATGGCTTCTTTCATAGCTCCAAATCTCCTTCCGAATTTTGTTGACTGTGGTGTTCACGTTCCTACTGGTTCCTTCAAAAATCCAGTCACATCTAGATCTCCATATGTGCCACATCGTGTAGGCGGCTTTCTGAGCTCTATCTTTATCCTTGAAGTTGGTTTGAGTCTCTTCCTTTATCCAGTTGGAAATCCACTCTCTTACATCGGCAACATTACTCCCTTCTGCTGCTAGCCCCGGGTCAATAAGGAACCACACCTTTCTCGCAAACTCACATTTTAGGATCAGATGGGTGATGGTTTCACCTTCACCAAGACAAGAGGGACATCCCCTGTCGATATGGCTGGCATGTCTGGAGATCACCTCATTGGCTGCCACTGTATCGTTCATTAACTTCCACATAAAATGTCTGACCTTTGGGGTTGTATTAATGTGGTCAAGTTTCAGCCAGAAGATGTCCGGTAACACTCCATTATTAGCAATGCTTTCCTTGGTCATCCACTTGTAGAGAGACTTGGTCGAGAATTGTCCGTTTGTGGAGCTCGGCCATATTATCCTGTCATTCTGTCCAGTCGGGGTAATGCTTCTGATTTCATTCACTTGTTCCGCATTGAAGATTTTCCTGATGAGTGAGAGGTTCCAGTCTTGATTGTGCCCCATGAGGTCAGCCACCTTGGCTATATTCAATCGCTTGCACGCTTCTTTGATCTCCCTATCATCTTTCTCGAGCTTATCCAGCCACTTGTCTTTCCATATGTGTGTCTCCTTTCCATTGCCTATGCACCATTGAGTAAGTTGCCTAACATTATTCAGACCCATTTGAATGGAGTTCCAACAATACGATCCCTCTTTATTGATTATATTTCTATGGGGATCGGCATTCTTGATGTATTTGGCCTTGAGGACTTGAGAGCAGAGGCTGTTAGGTTCTTGGATCATTCTCCAAGCAGTTTTCGTGAGCAGAGTTTCATTGAGAATCTTCATATTTTTTGTACCAATACCTCCTTGTCTTTTAGGTACACCCATAGACGACCAAGACTTGAGATATAATCCTTTTTTTGGGGTCTTTCTTTTGCCAATAGTGGTCCCTTTGGATTCTATCCATTTCATTGATAGTCGTGATTGGCAGTTTGAAGCATGCCATTTGGTGAACTGCTGAAGGCCCTAAGACGCTTTGAATTTGGATGATTCTGCCGGCTTGCGACACCAGCTTCCCCTTCCAAGTGCTAAGCTTCTTCTCCATTCTCTCCTTGATTTCCTTGAAGTCCTCATGCCTGTTCCTGTTAGAATTGAGCATGGCTCCTAGATATTTCTCCTTAGGGCTAATCAACTGAATTTGAAGGATATTGACTATGTCTTGTCCATTTTGCCTTGACAGATTTTTACTGAAGAAGAGCCCAGATTTCTGATAGTTAATGCATTGCCCTGAAACTTCGCAGAAGCTGTCCAGAGCATTCTTTAGATGGCTGGCTTCCATTGTGTTAGCTCTAGCAAATACCATGCAGTCGTCGGCAAATAACAAATGGTTGATGCTGGGACTATTTCTGCTCATTTTAATCCCATGTATTTTCTTTTCTGCTTCACAGTTCATTAACACTCTAGAGAGAACCTCGAGCCCTGTGATAAATAGATAAGGGGATAGAGGATCTCCTTGCCTTAAACCCCTGGAGGGGGAGTACTTTGGGCATGGAGATCCATTTAACATAGTGGTAACAGAAGTGGTCGATATGCATTGATTAATCATAAGAATGAAATGTTTGTCGAAACCAAGGCATTGAAGGGTTTTTTCCAGAAATCCCCATTCAATTCTATCAAACGCTTTACTCATGTCAAGTTTAATCCCTACCGTGCATTTCCTACCCTTCTGCGTTTTCATTGTATGAATGGCTTCCCTCGCAAGAATAATGTTATCACTTATTTGTCTATTACTAACATAGGCAGCCTGAGTAGGAGATATAAATTTGTCTAATAAGGGTTTCATTCTACTCGCCAACATCTTAGAAATAATCTTTTAAGAAGCGTTACAGAGACTAATAGGTCTGAAATCGGAAGGACTTTGAGGATTATCAATCTTTGGTATTAGGACTTGGGTGGTTTCATTAAGCTTCTTAAGCATGTGGCCTGTTTCGAAGAATCTAGTGACTGTGTCAACTATTTCCTTATTCACTATATTCCAATTCTGTTGGTAGTACCCAGCTTGGAACCCATCTGGTCCCGGAGCCGCCCAAGGTTTCATGCCATTAATAGTATGTCTGATTTCCTCAAGAGTTGGGATTCTGAGCAGCTCAACGTTATCCCCGTCAGTTATAACCTTAGGGATGAGGTTGAAAATACTACTGTTAAGGTTGGGATTGTTGGTTCTCGCAATCTTGGCAAAGTGGGAAGTCAGGAGGTGTTGGAGTTGCTCCTTACCTGATATCCAGCTACCATTTTCCCCTTTAAGGTAATCAATTCTATTCATTTTTTTTCCTATAGTTGGCCATGCTATGGAAATACTTAGTGTTTGTGTCCGTGTCTTTAAGATTGTCGTCTCTAGAATGTTGTATCCAGTAATCTCTTTTCCTTTCAAACCATCTTTGAAGCTCAATATGAAGGTCTTGGGCCAATTGGTTACTTTGGTCCATTGCCCCCAGGTCATCAAGACGTTGCTCAATTTCTCTTATGTTCCTGTCTATGTTCCCAAAATTTTTCCTATTCCATATTTTTAATTCTTTTCTAAGTCTGTTCTGCTTAGTGACTAGTTGATACGCTGGCGATCCTATAGCTGGCTGGCTCCAGGATTCCTCAATCAGGGGTTTACAAGAGGACTCCTTAAGCCAACCAGTTTGGAACCTAAATTGTTTATGCTTGTTGTAAGCTTCTGTATCAGTCTTAAGCATAATTGGCCGGTGATCAGAACCATGGTCAATGAGGTGTATTAATCTGGAGTTCCCAAACTTACTGGTCCAAAGATTATTGACCATAGCTCTATCAATCCTACACATAACCAGGTTGGGTTCTTTTCTATGATTGGACCAGGTGAATTGGTCTCCTGTATAACCTAAGTCAATAAGAGCCAATTGTCTTATGGTGTGTCTAATCCACTTGGTCATAGAACTAGAGTCTCTGGACTGACTGTGTCGCTCACTATCATACATGGTGAGGTTCATATCCCCTATGATCATCCATGGAAGAACGATGTTATTTTCCCATTGACTAAGAAGGTTCCATTGATTCTTCATCTCATTTTCATCATTGGGGCCATATATATAAGTAATAAGATTCTCTGCATTGTTATGACTTAGGTTGATCGAAACATGTATCATATTATCATCAGTATAAAGGACTTTGAGGTTCATCCCATCCTTCCACAACAGGGCTAGACCCCCGGAGAGCCCTCTTGGTTCTATGCCCAATTTATTCGGATAGTTAAGGTGTCTTATTTGATTCATGGTGTTCCTAACACTGTTCTTAGTTTCACTTAGGAAGAAGATGTCCGGGTCATAGTCGTAGGTCATTTGACGCAGATAATCTAGAGTGTCTTTAGTTCTAATTCCCTGAACGTTCCAAGCTATGATTCTCATCTTATGTTTAGTTCTACTAGTTCTGAAGTTTCTGTGGCCTGTGTACTTCCTGATTCTGAAACCGTGACCTATTCGCCTATTCTTACTTCTATGTTTACTGGATATCTCAAAAAGGTCTGACCTACTTCTGCCTTGATGGGTATTGTGACTGTTGACAGGAATATAATCAATACAGCCAAGGAGTTCGATGTTATCTAAGCAGTAAACAGTACAGAAAAGAAGATTGGGCAGAAATGAAGATACCTGGTCCTTCATGGTTTCATCTTGTTCTTTGGAAGCACTTGAGTTGTTATCTTTTTCATGCGGCAATATATCACTGTGAGCATTAAGCTCTGGGAGCAGATTTCTCTGAGTTCTACCCCTCTTAGAGAGTCTTGTCGGCGATTTCTCAATTTCCTCAATGAATTGGGTAGCTTTGGGGGGGTCTGTATTGGGAATGATTGGTGTGGGTCTTGTGAAATCTCTGGCACTGTTGCTCTGGCTCCTAGCCGATTTACTCAAGATATAGGGTACCTTCTTGGGATTCAGACTGATGGGGGGAGCCAACTGGAAGTCTTTAGCTTCAGCCGCCTTAACCTGGTTTTCTTTATGGATCGAATCACACTTGTTTCTGTCATGCTCCAATACAAAGCATCTGTTGCAGAGATTCCGTGGTTGTCTCTGATAGTTAAAGTAGATCCAGATTGGGTCATTAGCGGCAGATAACACATACTTACCCCTAATCAAAGGCTTGGTAACCTCAATGTTCAGCAGCACCTTGATCCATTCGTTCCTTTTGGGCTTCACATTGGGCGGGTCGATAACCAGTACCTCCCCTACCAAGCTTGCCAGCCATTCTATGATTTCTTTGTTGTTGTGCTCCGGTAGGGTATTCTTAAACTCCACCCAGAATTGACAGGATTTGAACTCATCCCTTGCCTGGTTGACTCTCGGATTATAGTATGTTAGGACCATCAGATTACCATCCACTAGCCAGGGACTGTTGATCATCACTTCATCCGCGGTATTTTCTGTTGAGAAAGTGAACACATGCAGCTCTTTGTTAACTCATTGTTTTTACATTGTATAGTCGTTTGCTAGGTAGTAAAGTCGGAACCCTGCTTTGACCATCAACTGTTGATAGATTTATGTTTGAATTAAAACATTTTGTTGGGACCATTTATAAAGTGGACGATTGGCTAAAATTCTTAAACATCAAATAAGAAGTTATTACCAACAAATCATCATTCGAAGTAGCATGATAGTACTAATTGTTGTTAAAATTAAAGTATGATGGCTCGTCATTTTGCATTCTTTACAGTCTCTAATTAGTAACTGAAAATCCCAGGTATTTTCTAAAACCACACGGCAAAATCCGAAGGAGAATGTCAGAAATCACTGAACTCCAGCTCCAAGCATTGCAATCAGTTTTCTTATCGCGGGAACAAAAGGCTAAGCATCTCCTGTCTCAGAAACTTCAGACGATATTGGGACTATATAATCTTCTAAGTCAGAAGCTAGCGTTACTGAACACTTTAGCTTCGTAGAATTGTGGACCTTTCATAGGAGTTAGGAGAGATACGACAGTCACACGATAGAGACGAACCCGCAACACTTCCCATACGATCAGTTGAGAACAAAGTATCTTGGACCTCAACAGTTCAGCTTGCGTGAGTAAGATAGACCACTCATCTAGGGACTGCTACTCAGAAGGGACCTTCTCAGCCGTTATCTCGGGTCGCTATGCCACTTCGAGAACTTACAAGACCTGAACTATCCACATCAATATTGTAGACGTCAATGACTCAATTGTCCGATCTAAATAGTATCAGAGTTATATTGATGATAGTGTCGTATGATACCGGGCCTGAACTTGTTCATATATAAAACCACTGTACTACTGCTGGAACGATCAATGCTTAATCATGGTCATTTTGTTGATGATATTCTATGATGGATACATGATTATTTTTTTAATTATTAATTATCTCATTCAATTATTATGGATCAAGTTTCATTATCGCGTTATTTCATGTTATTATCAAGTATACTTTATGCCCTGGCACTAAATTATTATTCTTACAATTTTGTTTTTTTATTAAAGAGAGTGGACTCTAATTAAAAAACATATATCCATCGTAAATTATCATTGAAATGTGGATCCAGTGAGTTTGGGTTCATGAGAATCGAGTTCGAAGTGGTGGTCGCTGGATGCAGAGATAGATTTGAAGACTATTTGTTGGGATGCCTGAAATTGGGATCACAGCGACATGATTCTACAACAGCAACAATGGAATAAGAGGTTTTGATTCTTGGGAAGAAAGAATAGTTAGAACAAGATTCTACTGCGTCAGAGAAGACAACCATCAATGTTTCATCGAAAGAAGAAAAATGAATTTATAAAAGTAAAGTTGCTTGGAGTCGATTAAATCAGCAAACTTCCTCGTTCAACCAGCCATTTCGGGTATATCAGTTTAAATAAGCAACTCGTCATGTTCGAACTCGGTCATAGTTACTTCGGATCCACCATGTCAGATATCAACAGATTAGCTCCACAATTCCACTTGGACTCATTAACTCGGAAGGAATATAACAAACTCGTCTGGGACAGTCAACTCGGAGAAGTTTGAGTCATCTCGTCTCAGAATAGCACATTTGTATCAGATCATTCATCTATAACAGGGAACATCCCACCTCATTCTACACGTTGTTATTTTGAATAAATGTTGAACTGATAGTGATACATGTTTCATTTAGCAACCAACCATCAACACTTCTCACTATTTATAATTTCTTGCTACATATAACATGTACTTCCTAATCCTATAATTCAGTGCTTCACAGTACTTCTTATTAGCATTCAAGGCTGGATACTTTGGATTTCTAATACTTCATATTTCATATACTTCGAGGACTGATACTTCATATGCTATGGGCTTCTTATTTATACTTCTTCAAGAACAGATACTTCGGATTCATATGCAAATATTACTTATTAGAAGTTCGATACCTCCTATTTCTTATACTTCCTTGTAGATTTGAGTAAAATGGAGTTCTTTTTTGGAATATCAAACGTGTTGGTTTGTTTATGGTACCGTGAGGATAATTCTTCTCCAAATGTATATAAATGATAATTTGTGATGCATAAATGAATGCATTTCATATTTATGAGAATACTGGAGCATTTGGAACTGACATGCATACCTTCGAATACCGCTGGGGCACCGATTTACTCTTTCAAACTCAAATGTGGATAATTATGCTTGTTTATTTACACCTTTAATTACAAGTACACATAAAAGTATCAACTTTTGCTTTCAGAAGCCTTAAGTTTTTATTCTTCCAAAAATAAAGGAGGTGATCATATATCATAGTACCGCCAGCAATGCCACATGAGGCCGTTAGCCAATTCACCGGACAGCTAAGTATCATCCACCTTAAGGAGCTGTTTTACTGAGCATGGTAGTGACTATTCTTTTTTGTTTCGCACAATAGCAGTGGTAAATTTATATACCCCGAAGCTTAATATCCATATGATAGATTGAATAGCTTACATATGCTTTCTCATTGATTTATACATTGAGCATGCTTAATAAATAGTATGCAAATTGTCTCGCTAATCCTCTGTAACTTCTTCGCTTTAAAGTCAAATGAAAACCTCGTGGGGAAAAAACACAAATTCTATACACAGTAGTTAAAACCAGCAAGTTCTTGATAATGTGCTAAGCCTACAACTTTTCCATTGTTTTTATTCGTTTTCTGAACTCTAGTAACTTGTACACAAAAGAATGTTAAACATCGAACATAGACAACACTTTGGTCTTGTAGTAGACTCTGAACTATTACTCATATCTTTATAGTCATATCACTTGGTTCACTTTAGTGTTTATAATAATGATAGAATCTTGAATTTAGTACTGTAAATATTCTTGAGATACATCAGCTACCATTTCTCTTCGTAAGCAGCAGGTACGTATGTTCATCCATAAAGCTTCAACTACAACGAGTCGTCAAGAACTGATGCCAACCGAACCTGACAGAGTCTGAGCATCAACCGCCTCATACCAGAGCATATCAGACACGCACCAGACATCACGGATCAAGACTATCTCTGGCCTCTACAGTTTAGCTGAAAGCAAGTCAGTTCGGGCCTCAACAACTGTGACTAGTACTCAACAACTACAACCAGATCACCATGGATGCAAACTCAACTCACATCACGTCAACTCGGGTCAGCCAACCAGGTCGGATTCCACCATTGCACGAGTACACCTACTAGCTTGGGGCACATCCAACTCTATTGAAATTGGTTACACAAGTCACAATCAAGTCGTTCGGGAACTTTAAAGAGGAACTTTAAGGAGTATGACAGTCTCAGAAATAGTTACAAGAATAGGTCACAAAGGGACAGAGACAGAGTGCAAAGAATATTATCACTCAACAACACCAACTATCTTACTATCTGCCATGGTTCTTCTCTGCAATCTCACTATCTTCTTTCAAACCCTAACTCCTTCGATCTGAGTTTCACAACAAACCCATTCTTCATCTCGAGCAGCCTCTCGACCTAACCCATCTTTCCTTTAAATCTTAAACCAACAGCCCCACCCTAAAACACAATCGCTTGAGAGTTCATAGTACGATTCAGAGCCGATAAAGTGAGAACCCATGTTCCTAAACACAAAATTAAGATCAACAATTAGCTTCATCTGAAAAGTTAGACCCCAATTAATCTCAACTCCACCATTACAAAGATCAAGGTATCGTCTCTCTCCATCATTAATCTTTTCTTTAATGATTGATGTGCAAATCATAGTGAATACATGAAGATTGATGGGGTTTTTCTCAGATAATAATTCAAATAAGGGTTTGATAATGGAAAACCCTAGATCTGAAAATTTTGTTACTTCGATTGATATATCAAATTTACCAGAGTGTGGAAAGCATGGTAATGATCCTACTATTCGCATACCTGATGATGTGATAGAGGAGAGTGTGGATGAGTGGCGTTTTAGTTTGATTGGGAGATTGGATCTTGTTAAGATGAAAATGGAGACTGCGGAAATCAGTTTGAGAAGCCAGTGGAAATTGAAAGGTAATTGTCAATTGATTTCAGTTGGAAAAGGTTTTTTCATTATTAAGCTTGATAACGAAGAAGATAAACAACATGTTTGGAGTGGTTATTGGGTTGTAGACACTCAAATCTTGAGAATTCTTAAATGGGAGTAGAATTTTAAACCGGAAAATCAAAAGTCATCAACATCTTTTGTATGGGCTCACTTCCCTGGATTGAGTATTGAATATTGGATGGAACAAATAGTTCTATCACTAGGAAAAACAGTTGGAAGACCAATCAAAGTGGATGAGGTAACTTTGAAGAAGGAAGTGGGATATTATGCTAGTGTTCTGGTTGAAGTGGATTTAGCTAAAGCAATTCCAGATAAAGTATGGGTTGAAAAAAAGTTTGGAGGTTTTTATCAAGCCATTCAGATACCTAAGTTACCTAAATTTTGTAACCACTGCAAAGTAGTGGGTCATTTAGTTGCGAGTGCATGTCAATTAAAAGGGTCATGGCTCAGAAAGAGGTTGAACCAAATGTTAATGTAGGTGAAAGGAATAAGAAAGTGTGGATGCCTAATCCAAAAGAAAATACTAAAGCAAGCAATGGGGCATTAAAAGAGAATCAAGCTCTGGTAAGGTGGTGAAAGATTTGGATGGATTTGGGGAAATGATTGGAGTAAATGGCTATGGAATAGATACCATTATAAATGAAAATATGTAGGTACAGGGAAATGAGGTTGTGGGAATGGTAATGGCAGAAGGGACAACTTTCAGATCTAACAATGGGGTAAATGGGGTGACTGTTGAAGACACTCTTACAGTTGATAATTGTGAAAATTCTGATGGAGAATCTGAATATAAGACTTATGATGAGGCCATAGATGTGTGAATGGTGAGAGGGTAATTGGACAAGAAAAGGTTCTTGGCGAGTGGATTTCCTTTAAAAGAAAGAAAGGCGCAGGCAAAAAGAAAAAAAGGAAAGCATTTACAGAATCATTCAGCGAACCCGTATATTATTCCTGAAAATGATCAATCGGTTGTGGAAGGTGCAAATCCTGCCATCCCCCCTGGATTTGAATCCCATAACAAGTTTCATGATTTAGAAGAAGAAGAAGAAGAAGAAGAAGAAGAAGAAGGAGGAGAGATAGCCACTTCCCAGTTAGTTTTGAAAGACTCAAAAGTAAGCATCGCAAAGCCGTCATCGTCCAAGAAAATTGCAGGAATTGGTATGAAATTGAGTATGAAATGTAAAGGTAAAGGTTTTTTCCCAAATGGTTCCCTTTCAAGCATAAAAAAACAAAAGCCTCCTAAATCTAAAGTTCCTAATAAAATCTCGGCAGATAAACTCGTCGAGTTTGGTTTTTTATGGGGCTTAAAATTTCCACCTTTAAAGACTAATCGTGAAGAAATGTTTAGTGATCTCGCAAAAAACAACGATGATTTAATTATAGAAGATGTTGACGAGTCAGCTAATTGGCAATAGGCAATTGTCACTCATTGCGGTCTGCAAGCTGCTCTCGGATTGTTAGAATTCACAAGTTGTGTCTTCATGTTGGCTTTTTGCTTTTTGTTCTTTAGTTTTTTGGTTTTTGTTTCTTTTTTTGTTGGCTTTTTGCTCTTTGTTGCCTGTCTTCGCCCGTACACGGCTTGTGTGCTTTTTAATCTATTATCTTTGAAAGATCAAAAAAAAAAAAAAAAAACACCAACGATCAGTAATCATTGATTGAAGAAATGCTTTGGAACTTTGCGCAAGAACAGGGGCAAGTATTAATACTTTTAAAGCAAATTGTGTTCTTCCGCTTAGTTCCCGCAGCAACAAGTAAAATCTACAAAGCTTGTTACAACATTCATTCACTGCGTTCTGAATCTAGACAAAGCGACAACCAACAACCGAAGCAAGCATTGCCAGATGCATATGCAAAAGGAAAGTCAATTTAAGTTAACAATGAGTATGATTCATGAGCATCACCAACAACGCAGACACAAAGGATTTTCTTAGGAATTCTTCTTCGAACAACCCTCAAGAAAAGGGGCAAAATATAGTACCAAAATATCTATGGAGAAACGTGGCGCAAGATCAACACCAAAGTAAATTAGATCAACACCAACCATTTATAGAATAGTCTATCTTATACTAGCTCTTATCCTAAGTAGTCAGCCTTAAGGGTAATATTGTAACTCGATGTATATCCTTTTTCTTAAAAAAAAGAAAGTGTGATATGTTTTTAGGGATCCAACTTCTTCATCTTATCTTTAGCTAACACTAGAGTAGAAACTCTCTAGCACACCAAGAACTTCATTTCCTTTAATGAAATCTTATGTAAATACATCAAATCATAGTGAAACTCTAACCCGACGATGTCGATCTTATTAATGATCGAACCACATAAGTATTTGTGTCCATTACTTTTATGTTCTTCGCTTCTTATTCAAGTCGATAGATTTTCATTCTCAGACAGATCTTTTTGGATGTAGTACACATGAAAACAAAAACTCTCAGTGCTAAAGGTTGCTTGTTGCTTATCGGTGATTACTATAAACTAAACTAATTTGATTTGCTTGGATTTTAAGAGAAAAACTATCATTTTGTATAGTGTACGTAGTTAACCAACTTTACTCATCACAAGTTGGCCTACGCCACCCAAAAATGAGATAGAATTCGTTGGAAGTATTCATTTTGTATTTGGTATTAATGCACACCATTACACCAATTGGTATGATGATTATTTGCCCATTTTACTAAGATAACTACATAATTAATTGGTTCTGGTTGAAGTGTTTAACAATTAATTGAAATTTAGCCAACTTGAAGATTAATTTCTTGTTTTTGTTGGCTACCGAAAATCTAACAAATCCATTGTGCGGTGAAGCTTCATTTGGAGAGAAAATAGCTAAGTCGACCCAAGGAGCAGAGAGTTGCTCTTGTCACAGTCTTTTTTCTTGTTTCTAATAATATCAAGTGGTATGCATAAATTAATCTACTTGCAAACAAAATGTTAAAAACGCAACAATCAAGACTTATTTAGGCAATATATTCTATTCTTGGAGAAATATCTTAACTGTGTTAAATTTGTTAGCCCGGTTTGATTGCAAGTACAAATCATGATGGCACTACATGTCTCCGTCTGGTCATAATGGCCTCCGTCAAACACTGCTTGGCCACAAGTAGAGTCACCAGGCGATAATTCAAACAACTCGTGCTTGCCAGGCATACTTGCAAACTGCGTCCAATATGTCTAGCGCTCACCTTAACTGCACTTAGTTATATATTATCAGCCTCCATGCATCCTGGACACTCTTGGACCCAGAATATGTATTCAAGGCAATGCCCCGGGATTTCGAAGACAAAAGCTAGCACCATAAATGGCTTGTAGAATTCAAGGCTGCTGCTGAGGGTTGCCAGATTCTATGTAGAGAAACCAATCTAGTGGTGAGAATTGTTTTGTTTTAATGTTTTATATGGATTTGATAATGACCCATGGAATTTGGTAATCTCTACCGTAGAAGTTTGGATACAATATCAATTAGATCCGACTAAACTAAATGGGCTTAGGCCCAACAATGAAAACAAGCCTGCCGAGGTGGATGTTCTTATTTTGTATCCCTGTCAAAATACGTGTGTATCTGAGTTATAGTCAACTTCCTTTTCTTTGCTACAAAGAGGGTGACTTATCTGAGTGGCCTTGCACCAAATTGGAAGGTAATGAAAATGGGGGCCAAAAATAAGGGCAGTTCAAGTGGCTTGTTGCAGAAAAAAGAAGCTTTAATAGATGGTCATGGAAATTCTTACCTTGCGAATAGGGCTATTCTTTTCTTTGCTGATGGAGCAAATAAGGCTTTTTGGTATGTCTCTAGGGCTATATATTTGACACCAATATACCACATCTCTCCCTCACACACAATAAATAATAATATCTCATCCTGCCATGGCTGCTGCTGCTAGAGAATTAGCAAGCCACGATCATCAGAAAATGATATCATTAGGTTTGCAGCAAGCAGTTGAATCTCTTCAGGAAATGAAGTCATTAGGTCTGCAGCAAGTTGAATATCTTGGTAAGGTTGAAGCGTTACTTAAAATACTTGTGGAATCGCAAGTAAAACTTCAACTTCAACTTTCACAGACTGTGAATAATGCAGCTGCCCCAAACCTATCATCTTCATCGATTAATCCTCTTCATAAGCCAGGTTCGCATGTATTCTGTTCATTTCTCCATACTATTCCCTATATTGCTGATTTCTCCAGACATGCGATCAGAATTTTTTTTCATTTGTTCTTTAATTTGGTGCATATTTTGTAGCTTTCACGTCTACGCCATCAACATTATTGACACCAAAAGAAGATATTATCACTAGTACTACTGCTACAAATAATTTAGCTGCAAACGTAGAAAGGCCACCAACAGTGAATGATAATCAGGAGATCACCCAGGTGATAAATTCTGAACATAATTACCGGATAGAGACATCTGGTAAGCTGATAAACACATCCTACTTTACATTTTAGTTTTCATTTTGATTTATTTTGTTAGTTTTGAATCTGTTACCATTGTGTTGATCCTGTATGTTTAAGCTGAAGATGGTGGTCAGCTTATGAGTAAACATGTTTTGGTTGAATATGAGGAGCTACGCGACGCAGCAAGAAAAGGTGACTGGAAAGTGGTCAGTAAGTTTTTGGAGAAGAATCCAGAAGCGATTACCAAAGTGATCGATAGTGATGCACAAACAGTGTTGCATTTATCTATGTATAATCCGAATCTGAAGCTTATAGAGGAGATTGTGAATCTCATGCCCCCAGAAATCCTTGAATATAAAACAACGAATCATGGTTATACAGCGCTTCATTATGCAGCCATATTCGGGTATGCTAAAGCCGCTGAGATGATGGTAAACAAAAACCCAAAACTGACTCAAATAGTAAATAGGTTGGGAAGAGTACCACTTCTTGGTGCTCTAATATCAGTAAGTGCTGGACAAAGAGAGACGGTTGAGTATCTTTATTCCGTAACTAGACACGAGCACCCGAGTCCTTTCTCTGGTCTGCAAGGTGATTCTCTATTGAGTATCACAATTGATGTTGGTTTCTACGGTAAGGACAAATTACGTTATTTTTAATGTTTAGTAGTAGCATTGGTTTCTAACATAACTAAATTCGTTACTTGTAGATATTGCATCATCTCTTGTCCAGCGATTTCCAGAACTAGTTATTGATCAGACAAAGGAAGTACAAACAAGTGCAATGGAATACATGGCAGAAAGGCCGTTTGCGTCTGCCAGTGGAGCTAAGCTTACATTCTTGCAACGCCGGATCTATTCATGTTAGTTTACCATCCTAACGTTGCATTCCCTACACTCACTGACATATATGAATAAAGTTCTACTGACATGCTTAACATAGCAATAATGTGCTTAATATGTTTTGTGGTTCCTGCTTATTTATCTATGTTATAACGAGAGATCAAACGAGAACGATAAACAGATAAAGAACACAGGGATTTAACGTGGTTCACTAACTATTACGTTAGCTACCTCCACGGCAGAGAAACCAGAGTTTTATTACTGAGCAGAATACCAAAGATACTTTCTCTAGGTACAACGTATGCCTATATATATAGGACATTCAGAATACCAAACAATGTTGGAACTTGCTCTCAGGAACTGGCTTGGTGAACATGTCAGCAGGGTTATCAGCTGTCCCTACCTTCTTCACTTCAATTCTCTTCTCATTTCTCAGAAAATGATACCTGACATCAATGTGCTTTGTCTTCTCATGATGGACTTGATCTTTGGTTAAGCATATTGCACTCAAGCTGTCACAATACACTATAGCTTGATCCTGATGTAAGCCTAGATCATTAACCAGCCCCTTTAACCAAATTCCCTCCTTTGCAGCTTCTGTCAAGGCCATATACTCTGCCTCTGTAGTAGACAAAGTAACCGTAGGTTGTAGAGTTGCCTTCCAGCTTACAACAGAACCTCCAAGAGTGAACACATAACCAGTCATAGATCTCCTACTGTTCACATCTCCAGCATAATCAGAATCTGAGAAACCAGCCACTAAACATCGGGTATCGTTCCAATAACAGAGACCGACATCTGAGGTACCTCTAAGATACCTGAAAATCCTTTTAACAGCTTGCCAATGTTCCTTCCCAGGCTGAACCATAAACCGACTGACCATACTAACAGCAAATGCTAAGTCTGGTCGAGTGCAGACCGTAGCATACATCAAACTTCCAACTGCGCTAGCATATGGAACTCGAGATATGTACTCTTTCTCCTTATAAGTCTGAACCGTGTATATTCCCAACTTGCTGTTAGATGCCATTGGAGTATCTATAGGCTTGGCTGAAGACATTCCAAATCTGCTCAAAATCTTCTTGATGTACCCTTCCTGTGATAGGAATAGCTTTCTCTTCTTCCTATCCCTATAGATTTCTACTCCCAGAATTTTCCGAGCAGCACCCAGATCTTTCATCTCAAACTCAGCACTGAGAGACCCCTTCATCTTCTGAATGTCTGATTTATTCTGAGCAGCGATCAACATATCATCAACGTATAGAACTAGATAAATACGTGAACAATTCTGCGTATCATTGTAGTACACACAACAATCATACGGACTCCTGTGATAGCCAAGATGCACCATATAACTATCAAATCGTTTATACCACTGCCTGGGGGACTGTTTTAGCCCATATAAGGACTTCTTTAGCTTGCAGACATAATTTTCTTTACCTGGAACTTGGAATCCATCTGGCTGGCTCATGTATATTTCTTCTTCCAACTCTCCATGCAGGAAAGCTGTCTTCACATCTAGTTGCTCAAGTTCCAGATCCTGATGTGCAACTATGGCTAGTAGCACTCTGATGGAAGTGTGCCTGACCACTGGTGAGAAAATCTCGTTGTAGTCCACTCCCTCTCTCTGATTGAAACCTCTTGCAACCACTCGTGCTTTATACTTGACACCCTCTGCAGCTGACATTCCTTCCTTCTTCTGAAAACCCACTTGCAAGTAATTACCTTTCTATCAGCAGGAAGTTTTACAAGCTCCCAAGTCCCATTTTTGATAAGAGACTCCATTTCTTCTACCATTGCGGCAAGCCATTGTGCTGACTCGTTTCCAGATACTGCAGCCTTGTAGGTGGACGGCTCGTGATCCTCCACCTCCTCGGCCACCTGCAATGCATAACCTACCAAATCGTCAAACTTGTACCTCGCTGGAGGTTTTATTCCAACCCTTCTAGGTCGGTCTGTAGCAATGCTCCGATGTTCAACTTCCTCTGGTGGTGCATTCTCAGACTCATCTGCATCTTGCTCTTCGGTAACTGATGGTGGTAGTTGGTCGTCAACCAACTTAGGTGCCTGATTCTCCTCTGGACTGAATTGCACCTCCACCTCCTTAACACCAACCTCATTTTCTGGTGCATCAGTGACCTTCTCTCTGGATGTCAGCATAGAATTTTCATCAAAAACTACACTTCTGCTCAGTATAATCTTATTGTCAGACCAGATCCTGTACCCTTTCACACCTGCACCATAGCCCATGAATACTCCCTTCTTAGCTCTTGGCTCCAACTTCCCTTCATCTACATGATAATAAGAAGTACAGCCAAAAACCCTCAGTTTTGTATAATCGGCAGCTTTTCCAGTCCACACCTCATAAGGTGTTTTGCAGTCAATGCCTGTGTGTGGGCTCCGATTGATAAGACAGCAAGCTGTTGAAACCGCTTCTGCCCAGAACCGTCTAGCAAGACCTGCATTCGAAAGCATACACCTTGCTTTTGCTAAAAGCGTCTGATTCATTCTTTCTGCTACACCATTCTGCTGTGGTGTAGCCCTTACTGTGCGATGGCGAGTGATAGACACATTTTAGTGTCTAATTTGTACCTTAATTTCTAGTGAGTTAGCATTCGATTTTGTGTCTATTACGTG
>JAJJMC010017537.1:39622-92168 GCA_023531435.1 Papaver californicum
CAAGTTCGAGAATCGAATCTTTATTTACCACTTCTAAAATTACATCAGCGAGCAATACCCTGATCTTTGCAGAAATCATCAAACTCAGATGAACAAAATTCTAGACCATTATCTGTTCGCAGCCTCTTGACCTTCTTCCCAACCTGATTTTCTAACAGAGTCTTCCACTCCTTGAACTTACTAAACGCCTCACTTTTATGTTTCATCATGAATATCCAAGTCATCCGGGAATAATCATCAATGATAGACAGAAAATACCTGTGACCGCCCAGAGACTCAACACGAGAGGGACCCCAGCAATCTGAATGGATATAGTCCAGCGTGCCTTTGGTCCGATGAACTGCCTTAGGAAACTTGCTGCGCTGTAGCTTCCCAAACACACAATGCTCACAGAACTCAAGGTTCTTGGTCTTATGACCCCCGAGAAGATCTTCCTTTGAAAGAATTTGCATTCCCCGTTCGCTCATATGAGCAAGCCTCATATGCCATAATCTGGTCATATCAGATCCCTGAATTTCAGTTGAAGCAACAACTGCAGAACCTGTGACTGTTGAACCCTGTAATACATACAAAGTTCCATGCTTGACACCCTTCAGAATCACATCAGAACCTTTGCAAACATGCAAACCTCCACCTTCACCTTTGAAACTGAAACCTTTGCTGTCTAGCAGACTCAAAGATATCAGATTCTTTGTCAAGAGTGGCACATGCCTGACTTCCTTCAATGTGCAGAGCCTCCCATCATGTGTCCTAAACCTGATTGAGCCGATTCCAACCACCTTGCAGACAGACCCGTTTGCCATAGAGACACTGCCCCCATCTGCACGGTTGTACGTAGTAAATAACTCTCTTTTGGGACATATATGGTAGGACGCCCCAGAGTCAAGGAACCACACATCAGACTGATGTGTGTAATCATCTGTTAGCAGAACAAAATCTCCCTCAGATGTGTTTCCACATTGAGCTACTGCTGCAGATCCAGAGTTATGTTCTTGTTGCTTCTTCTTCTTAGGACATTCCCTCTTCCAATGACCTTTTTCCTTACATATGGCACAGACGTCATTTGGTAATTTATAGCCGAAATTTTTCTTTCCCTTCTTACCGTCCTTGCTTCCCTTTGCCATCAACCCGGAAGCCTGATTTTCTATACCTTTTCCAGCAGCCTTATGTCGCATCTCCCTGGTATGAAGAGACGACCTAACCTCTTCGAGCGTTATAGTATCCTTTCCGTGGATAAAAGACTCTCTAAAATTCTCATACGACGGAGGCAGAGACACCAGCAACATTAAGGCAGCATCCTCATCTTCCACCACCTCATCAATGTTACGCAATTCAAGCAGAATAGTATTAACTTGATCTAGGTGATCTCTAAGAGGCGTGCCTTCAGACATGCGCAGACTGAAGAGACGTTGCTTCAGCATCAACTTGTTGGTCAGCGATTTCGTCATGTAGAGGCTTTCCAACTTTAACCACAAAGCAGCGGCCTTTTCCTGATCTGCGACTTCAGTGATTACGTCGTCCGCAAGACACAACATAATCGTAGAGTGAGCCTTCTCTTCCATAGTCGCATACTCAGCGGTGGATGTATCTGCGCCCTTCTTATCTGAAGCTAACGGCAACCAAAGACCTTGTTGCTTCAACAAAGCCCGCATCTTGATTTGCCACAGACTAAAACTATTTCTCCCGGTAAACCTGTCGATCTTCGTCATGGATCCAGACATCGTTCTCGGCGGAAATCGAACCTCGCTCTGATACCAATTTGTTATAACGAGAGATCAAACGAGAACGATAAACAGATAAAGAACACAGGGATTTAACGTGGTTCACTAACTATTACGTTAGCTACCTCCACGGCAGAGAAACCAGAGTTTTATTACTGAGCAGAATACCAAAGATACTTTCTCTAGGTACAACGTATGCCTATATATAGCGCAAAGAAATAAACCCTAATTCGACTAGAAAGCGGAAAACAATCCCAGTCATAATACATTACGTATACCGTTTAGGCGAGACCACCGCCGAGGGGCAGAGCCCCTCGGACTCCCCGTAGTATTCCGGCAAACAAATGATTCAAGGCATATCAACAATCTAAGTGCTGGTGATCACCTGAAATATACAGTGATTAAAGTGGGCATAAATACTACATATGAGCTTCACACCCAAACAAACGAAAATAATTTAGAAGAAAGCTTTCCCCGAAGCTTGAAAGGCACCAATCCAGATGAGGAGAACCCTTTTGGAAGATTTGAAGGGTCTTACAGAGGCGGAAAAAACCCACCCGAAAATTCGAAAAACACAGAATGAGACAAAGCAAAATTGTCCAAATGGGAAACCATATTCATGGTTCCCTACCTAATTTATCTCAAGATCAAGTTCTTCTTTGTTATCCTGCTGCGCTACATCATTTCATGGACACCAGGTCTTTTTCCTTACTTTCCTTTGGAGAACAACCGGAGCTTCATTTAGTGGGCATGTATGGCACTACATCTACTTTCCAATTTAGTTGTGACTCGGTTTTGGTTGTTTATTTCAGTGCCTCGTATCAAACAGTTGCACAAAAAATTATATAATGACAAAGTGAAACACAGCCAAGCCAAAGGCTTGGTTAAAAGTTTGTTTACACTACTCAAAGAAAGAATGGACATGCAAGAAGTGACAGCTTTTTTCAAAGGATCTGACGTCCTGGAGATGGCTATAAGGCACGGAAGCGTAGAGTTTATAGAGGTGTGTCTTGAACTCTTTCCATCACTACTCTGGTGTACAGTAGAGGGACAATACATGATACAAATGGCTATTTCTGAACGAAATGAAACAATTTTGGACGTTATATGCAAAAAAAGTGGAAAAAATAAAATAGATCTAGTTTCCAGAGATAATGCGAACAACGGTAACACTATCTTGCATTATGCTGCCAAGTTAGCACCTTCTGCTCAACTTAATTCCGTCTCTGGTGCTTATCTTCAGATGCAACGAGAAATGCAGTGGTTGAAGGTAAGGGTCTAATAACAACTGCCATTCGCACTGACTACTTAGTGTTGTTTTTATTAATTACATGATTAACATTTTTTAGCTGTTTCAAATTAAGAACAATAAAAGCACATTATGCTTCAAAAAAATAGATAAAATCACACCGGCTTTTTTAAAATTAATCAAGTAATTAGGTTCAAATTGAGTTCTACTTCCGAATGAAATATCTTAATTGTGATTATTCCTTAACTGTAGCTGACTTCACTGTTGTCAAGTACTCTTTAACTTCTTTGTAATTTCTTTTTGCTCAGGGGGTGGAGAACATGATTTCGGAGGAAATGAAATTTAAGAGAAATAGAAATGGGGATACAGCACAAGATATATTTATAAAAGAACACAAAGAGTTAAAGGAAAACGGAGAGAAGTGGCTCAAGGATACATCTGGATCGTGCATGGTCGTAGCTGCTCTCATTGCTACTGTAGCATTCGCTTCCGCTTTTACCGTTCCAGGAGGTAACATTAATGATAGTACTAATAGCAGTAAGAACAGCGTCCCAGTTTTCTTGGAAAAGAGTTCATTTATGTTCTTTGCAGTAGCAGATGCCTTAGCTTTATTCTCTTCTATCACATCAGTACTAATGTTCTTGGCCATATATACTTCCCGCTATGCTGAAGCCGATTTTCTTCGGTCCTTGCCAAATAAGTTGATAATAGGACTTGCAACTCTGTTCATATCTATGGCAAGTGTATTGGTAGCTTTTGGTGCGTCACTATTTATCGTGCTCGGGGAGAAACTCAAGTGGGTTCTCATTCCTATTGTGGTATTTAGTTGTGTTCCTGTGACCTTGTTTGGGTGGTTGCAGTTACCATTGTTTTTTGACATGGTTCGTTCCACATACTGGGGAAGCTTGTTTCGGGAACATTCATATTTCTCTAACCTACAGCTAAATGCAAATGTAAAGAAAGATAGCTGAACAGAGAATGCAGACAAAATCGGATTCAGGTCATATTTTAGAACAATCCACAACTATTCTTCATCATATGCAGTTACATCTTCTAACATATTTTAGACCTAATGATTAAATCTGTGGAATGCTCAAAATCCAATTTGATGATACTCTTTTGAACGTAGACTGTACACATGTCTCGGGTGTAATGGATGCGCATCGGCCTCTTTCTTCCTTGTCTTTCTATAAAATCATCCACATCTTTGAGATGATATATTACAGATAAAAAATTGCTACTAAGGGTGAATTTACCATCCACAAATTTGTGAAGTCCAGGGATGCTACTCCTCAAATTTACGAGGGTTGCTCTAAAGTAGTCCATTGGGTCGTAGACTAATCAGATATCGCATCCGGTCTGACCGGATACCCCATCCGGATGCAACAATGTTTATTTCCATCCAGCCACTGGATGACCGGACAGTGTTTTGAAAGGATCTTTTATAAGCCCACAGACTCAGCTAAAAAAAGAAAACTAAAAACTCGAAAATAAAATTAAAAAAACTTCACTAAATCTATGTAAATTTAGAACACTTCCAAACCATACAAGACCCCAGCATGTCTCTCAGGAGCATGTTTAGCAAAATAGAGCTGTTTGATCTTCTGAAACGCATGGCACGTCATCAAACTATCTGAACCTGCCTGATGACATTTTCCGACGGCCCGATCAACTTCCAAAGCCACAGCAACACGTTCCAGCCCACCGTATAGACTTTCGCAAAACTTAATCAAATATTTCACATCATAAACATGTTTTCCAAAGAAAACCCGAAGAAGATTCAGAAACTCGGCGATACCGTCAGGCAAATTTTTACGAGTCAACATCTTAACCAGGTATCCAAAATCGTATGCACCATGAAACGTTACCCAACTCACTGAGTCATTACAAACCAGTCCAGATGACATTACTAACTCAGCAAATTTTGATGAATCAATCCCTTGTTCAACATTCTTCTCGAAATCAATCCCTTGCTGTTTCAGTAATCCGATTGATTCTGGATCATGTAAATCTTTAGTAACATCGAAATCTCTGAAATTAAATTCCCAGATATATCGATTTCCTGAGCCAAGATCTGGTAAATTACCTTCTGAATCACAGATAGTGAGACCGACTTGTATCAGATTTAACGAATCTACATTTTTCTTAAGAGAATGGTAATGCTGATCAGATGGTCGATGATGATGTTGAGGCTTTTCTGTATCTACGATATTTGGACGATATACTATTCCAGGAAATTCAGTATCCATTGAAATCACTGAATATTGATCGATTACTTCTTGAATGATTTTCACTTCAGAAGCAAGATTTCTCCTCCATACTTCACGAATCACAATAGGTTTCTGATTGAAATCTTTCTTCCCTGGCATGATCTTGATAGTAATTAGAGTTTAACGAACAATCTCTTTCAAACCACCAAAATTCTACAAGATTAAATCGATTCTCCAAAAACTCTCTTTTCCGGTTTTATTTAGGGTTTAAGAGAGTTGGATTTCGTAGATCTGTATTTTGGGTTTAAGACTTTTTAAGTTAAACCACTATCCAGGGATAGCCTAGATAAAGTGGCGAAAATTGGGAAAGGTGGGTCAGGGTGAGTACAAGTGTAAATTGGACCGTGCGAATAAGTTTATGGCCCAGCTCTGCACGTTAAAATTTAAATATAACGTAGCATAACATGGTAGTTCTATAAGTTGGGCTGAACTGGGCCAGACTGATTGGCATTGTGACATCACACAGCATGTAAGACGGAAAAATATGAAAGCACGTCATAACTGAGTAAACAGTACACAACAAAATATAGTAAATTTTTTGATATTTTATTTTTATAAAATATTTTCCTTAAAAGACATAAAATAAATGTGATAGTATATCACGTTATGTTTATTTTTTTGACAAAGCATATCTTCTAGCACGACACAATATAATATACTTTAATCTCTGGAGCAATACAACACAACATGCAACACGCCAGCAATGTGATTTCATGGGATGAATTATGCTAGGCTAATACATTTTACACTTTTATGGCTGAGGGTGGTGCACTTTATAAATACGTGTTGGGCTTGATTAATAATGCCAAGGAAGAAAGTTTATTTGGGGAAGTTTGCTGGTTAGTCCAAAATACCCGGACCTAGTTAACCTATAGTCTACCCGGAAAAACCTATTTATCCATAAGTCCAAAATCGTTTTAAAAACTAACAATTACTGTTATGCCCATCACATGGAACCATCCATGAACTCCACCTCTTACACTTCTAACTTTCTTTAACAGAATTTTCAGTTTCAGCTACTCCACCCACCTCTTATTTATTGGTAAGAATACGTACTAAAATTCTTTTTAGTAGTTTACTCAATGAAAATCATGATTTACTTTAACTTTTTTTTGGTGATTTTTTTTTCCAAAACAGATTTGGTATGCAGAGAATACATATTTGCTGGAACCGGAGGAAATAACGATGATTCCGGGAAAAAAATTTGTTCCGAGAGCTGTCAAATGGAATCTGTCAAAGTTATGTGTTGCACTCCAAAAAGACATTGATACAATTGAATATGACGTAAGAAAAATATGTACTTATTTACTGCATTTATGATGTTTGTTATCCTACAGTATATAATGATATGTATTGAATGTATGATCTTTGTTATCCTACAGTATATATTGATATGTACCTCATGAAAAAAATTGTTTTATAGTACATATTTTGTTGTTTTGGTACAGTTCAATGAAAATTTCAAGGTTCAATACACCAATGAAGAAAAGCAAATTCTGAATAGAATCACAAGAAGAGTTGCAGAAGAGAAGAGTGAAGATGAAAAGGAAGAAGATAAAGAAAAAACTGCAGGGAAGGCAGTGGAGGAATATAATTGGAAAGGAAGATATGAAGAATTGACAAAGACAATCTTTGAAAAATAGGGTGAAGCAAACACCATGCAGCATGAGGATGGACCGCTTGATGCATCAAAGCTTCTGCAAATGTTGAATGACATATACATGAAAGCGTCTCCCTTGCAGCCTGAAAATAAAGAAGAGTTTCGAGACTCAATTGATGGGAGTCCCACTCATTTAGTTACTAACCCAACAGGAGAATTCACATCTCCTACTACTCCAACAGATCCTCTTTGTGAAAACATAACAAAAGATGAAGTAGTTTTGGGAGAAGAAGTGCCAACCGTTCAGATTCCAACAGAAGATGAACAAAATATTGTGAGTGACACCACCATCAAAAGGGTAATATTTAATGTTGCATTGTCAACACCATCTTCGGTGCACAAGTCTGTGGTGTTGATGTTAATGTTATTAAAACATGGGCTAAATCTGACTTGGAGAAAAATGTCAAAGAGATGCAGAAGAAAAGTAACACACAGGTAAGTAATGCTGGCTAGTTTCACTCTTTATTACAAATGTGTTTATCAAATATAACTGTAAATATCAATATGTACTTGATTACAAATGTGTTTTATTATTGTCATATAATTGTACATATCAATATGTATTTAACTATCATGAATAAAACTCTATGGTTGCAGGATGATTTAGCTGAACTTCAACAAGAAGCAATGAAAAAGGTGGTTGAAGCTATAAAACAGAGTCTTGAAACTATTAAAGGGATGTCGCAAAACCCTAATGAACAAGACGTTGAAACCCTGGTCGACAGCTTCGTTGACATGAAAATACCTTTGTTTACTGAGATGGCTAAGATAGAAGACATTGAAAGTTCACATTTGAAGAATTTTTGGACTTAGCCATTTCCAGCAAGGAAGTTTATGATGAAGAATATGCATCTCTAATCCAAGACAATGGTAGTGTTTTAAACCATACTCTATTTGGGTTTGACATTCAGAAATATTTTTATAATTTATTTGGAGATGATTTGCGACGTGTAGAAGTTCGACAAGTTACAGCTGAGCCAAACCAACTTACACCTGAGAAGAATGCAAATCAAGTCACAACTGAGCAGGAAAATCACTAAGAGGTATATCTTCTACTTGTAGTAATTTACCTTTCTTGTCATTGTTTGAAAAAATATGATTCAAATACAGTATTGAAAATATGGATTCAAAAATGCAGGAACATGAAGTTACAACAACCCAAACGTCAAGCGACGTGCCACTAGCAACCAAAGTTGCCAAGATGACTGCTGCAAAAGCGAAAGTAAAACCAAAGGTTGTTGCAAAGAAGTCAGTACCACCTAGAGAAGAAGTTAGCAGGCGAGTAACTCGTGTAAATCCAGCAAAGAAGACAGATCCATTATTTGATAGTGGAAGTATATTTTCTGAAAAGAAGAAGCCAAAAACTTAGCAAAGAAAAAAGACGATAAAGACAGTAAAGGACAATAAAACTCGTAAAGCTCAGAAACCAAGAATGAAGTTCATGGATCTTCACAAGTCACCACTCTATGAGAATATGACAGATGAACAAATAGAGATTCTACTTTTATACTTTAATAAAAGGATAGAGAATGAAAGTACTTTATACCCTTCATTTTACTTTTAAATCAAGTAAGTTTTGCAGTACATATCAAAAAAACTTACTTCAATATGTGTTTTTGTTATTAATGTGTAGCTCGGTTGCTTGGAAAGTAGAGAATGGAGGTGGTATCTGCGTCAGCGGGGCTATAATGAAAGATTTAATCTTCAACAGAGCATTGGAGCAATATCTACTGAATTATACTCAATTTAAGCTTCAAGTGGCGTCTGAAGACGACCAAGCAAATGCTGAGGAAGAAAGAAAATACTTTAAGGTGTTGCACCTGGATCCAGCTGCTTGGGTATGTGTTGTTTTCTTCTTTCATACTTTTGAACATTGGATATGAAAAAAGTACATATTGATATATACTTTGTGAAATTACCTATTAAACGTTTCCAATTTTCAGTATCATGTCGACAAGCCAGACACTTTAAAGGGAACAGAAGTGATTGTTGTTATTATGCCAATCTTGAAAATGAGCAATGACATGGAGAAGATCCTTGTACGATGTGTCATAGCAACAAGCATTGGACCCTGCTAGAGTTTGAGTTTGAAAAAAATAAATTTATCCATTCCAACTCATCTATGGCATTCAGAGATCATTGCTATGAGAATGCCAAGAAAATGTCTGAGTACTTGTTCAACCCAATCAATCAGTTCTTGGATGAGAATCAAAGAAAGATGGTGGGCAACGTAAGGTTGACTGACTATGGCTGTCCACAACAAGGAATCTGGCCAGACTACCTTTTGTATGTAATGCATTTTATCAAGAGGAGATCAAAGATTGATCGTGATGGAAAAAGTTTGGGAGATGACGAACAATTAATGAAGAAGATTCAGATGAAAAGAATCAAGTTAGCATGTAGGTTGTTGACAGCCATTCTGCCTGAAATCAGTTGGGACCCCTTCAAATGAAAATACATGTTTACCTGCAGAGTAATTCAGATATGTTTGTAGATCTTGGTATGAGGAGATAAGTTAGTGCATTTTAGTTTTTGTTGGGCAGGGTTTTGTGGCTAGAGTGAAGAAGATAATCCTTAATTGTTTCTTATACCACATTTGGCAGGAGAGAAATCTTAGGATATTTTAAAGTAAATTTAGTTATGTTGAACAGGTGGGATTTATCATTATGGCGACAGTGAGAGTTAAGGTTTTGTCTATGAAAGGTAATGTAGTGCATAGTCCTTCTACGCAGTATGTACTTCAGTAACTTTCTTATTGTGTTTACTTATTGAACTTGGTTTCTACTAATTGAACTTGGTTTTTAGTTATTATATATATATATATATGTGTGTGTGTGATGATCTTTATTAGCATTGTTAGGTTTCTGTTTAATTTTAGAGTAATATAGAAAGGCATGACATATTGATATATGCTAGGAAGTACATATTGATATATACTTTATTCTGAAACTCTGAACCAATAGATTCATAATCTAAGCAAGTACATATTGACATGTACTATGAAGTACATATTCATATAAATTTAAAAAACTACTTTGTTTATGTACATTTTTTTATGTTTTTATAACAACTAAAAGATTACTAAATAAAAGAAAACTATATTGAGAATAAAAATCACTAATAACAAGGCGGTTGATAGACACATTTTAGTGTCTGAATTGCACCTTAGTTTCTATTAAGTTAGTATTCGATTTTGCAAATATTACGTGTTTTTATGCTTTTGTAGGTACATTAGAAGAATAAAGATTTGTGGAAAAATTGGCTCAAAAAGTGATAAAGGCACCCATGGAAAAGTGTTATTGGCACCCCAAGAATGGATAAGGGACACCCCAGCGAGTCAACCCAGCGAGTCAGCGAGTCAACTCAGCCGAGTCACCGATCCAACTCATCGGGTTTTCCTGTTTCAAACAGGAAAAGGAATTGGACGTGAATTCATGGACTTTTTGTGGTTGTTTTCAGACCCAATTGCAAGACGAATCCCATACAAGTTATAACAATCGAGAAACAACAAAAAAATCCCGGAAAATCAGCTCGGAAAATCATGAACTTGGCCGGAATCATGTTTCGATTGGGAATGGAATTTGTGAGTTGTTTGAGAGAGTTCTATTAGGTTTAGAACTCTCTCTAGGGTTTGTAGACCCTATATAAACCAAGAGAAGCGAAGAAAAATCATCACGCAGCCCTAGAGATTAATTCCGAAGAATTCCGGCCAACTTCCGTCACCGCCGATCACCTGCTACTGCACCGGCCGGCGTGTTCTTCATCCAGCCATCTTCGGAGAAGACGACTCAGCAACGTCTACATCTATTGCTGATTCAAACTGTGCTGTTGCCTGTTCTTTCTTTTCCTTTGTTGCTTAGAACTTTCTATAACAGCGGAACTATCTTCTGTAACGCATATACGCGTATCAAATCTGCTGTTACACCATTATTCAACCTTGTAATCGATATTTTGAGCAATGAAGGGTATTTTGAGCAAGTTTTCTCCACCATGAGCTAAGTTTATTTACTGGGATGATGGAGGAGATTTTTCTCTCAATTTTATGTGGTAAGTCTATTTTTAATTAATTATTTATAATTCTTTACTTGTTAAAATTGCATAGTTAGAAAAACGGTTTTCATTCAGTAGTGGTGTTTTTGTTTGATAGGTCATGCTGGGTTGACAACCTCTGATGTCCCATGCTTGTGATTTACCTCTGCTTGTTTGCATAAAAACCTATTTTGGCAATATTTGAGCTTAATTTATTTAAAAGAATTGCATGATTAATCACATAAATTGTTAGAAATAACTGAATCTTGATTCCTGGTTTTCTCCATATTTTTTAAAAATCATCTCTAGTTTATTTTCCTGATTTTTATTTAATTATATTAAGTCCATTATTTTCTAAAATCATTACCTTCACAAGTTCGAGAATCGAACACTTTATTTACCACTTTTAAAACTACATCAATTTTTGGCGCCGCCGACGCGGACTTGTTTTTAGGTTTAGGGTTTTAGATTTATTTTTAGGTTCTTATTTTTTTTTTTTTAGTTCTATTATTTTACTTTGTTCTATTTTACGTTTTCTTTTGGTATTTCTCTTTTTGCTACAGGTTGAATTTTTGATTGAAAAGGGAAGTAAGCCAAAGTTTTGGAATTAAAGCTAAAGACTTGGAGTTAAAGGGAAAAGCTTAAAGAACGAAAAAGAAGATCGAAGATTTTATTTTTCTTAATTAGATTTTTAGTTTATTTTAATTAGTTTTAATTAGTTTAGAAAATTGTATTAGGGTTTTTTATTATTTCTGTAATTTTTGTTTTATTTTCGGACACTTTTTGGACTTTCTTTTGGACACTTTATTTATTTTTAAACCCTACGGAAGGGTAGTTTTAAATATCAAACTGTGTGCAGGGAAGGACGACAATTACGATATTGTCTCGGCCCCTCGGGTTCGCACATTATTGAAAAGGATATTAGTGGCCCGAGTCGGCTTCAACGGTTCATCGCCCGTCTGGTACGGGAGGTAAACTTCGACCAACCCACGAATCTCCTGTCAGTGGGTTTTCTGACGCCTTTGTATGCATATATGCTGAGGACTGAATACGGACTTTAATTTTTGCATAGTAAAAGGCAAGGCCTGGCCATATAAGATAAGGTTTCGGATTTCATCACCGTCTCCTTCTTGCCCACTTTAGGAAAACGAAACCTACGCGAACCTAAGCCTAAAATCTTGACTAGAAAGAGACCTATAGGGTATCGAGCTTATTGGAAAATCGTTCAAAAGGACTGTACGGGTTACTTTATTAACCTAACTCGAAGAACAAGAAGATTATTTTAAGTTGATTAGAGCCACCTTGTAACCCAGGGAAAAGTGCCAAAGAGACAAGGTTATCAAAGCTCCTTAGAGCTTATCCTGTTTCTCTTCGACTTAATCTAATTTAGATCGTTCTAAGAGGTTTGCTAGAATTGTAACCAGTTGCTTTTTGAAAGAATAGAAGCTGGTCTAGAAACAATCTAAGTGGAACCATCATGCTTTTTGTTTGCTAGATTTAGGTTTGATTTGGTTGAGTCAGGGCACGATTGTGTTTGATTAATTGCTTGTTAGGATTTAATTTTTTTTGCATGCCAAGAACGCCTTAAGGGGAACTTGGGATAGAGACCCTCAAGGTAGGTTAATTAGTGGAAGACTTGTAGTTCACCTTAACCTTGAGAAGCCAACTGAGAGTGAACTAGTCACTCCCGAGACTGTGTCAACAATGACATCTCTGAAGGATTTGTTGAATCCGACCCGGACCTCACGTCCATCTTGCATTAAGTTAGCCGCTATTGAAGCAAGCTACGAACTGAAACCTGGAATCATACAGATGCTTCCATTATTCTTAGGAAAAGAAAACGAAAATCCCTATTTTCATGTTAGGGAATTCGAGGAAATATGTAGCACAATCAGGATTAGAGACTTGAATGACGAGTCTATTAAACTTAGATTATTTCCCTTTTCACTAAGAGATAAAGCCAAGTCGTGGCTGTATAGCTTGGCTCCTCAGTCAATTGAAACCTATGCCCAACTTACTTCAGCTTTTATTCAGAAGTTCTTCCCTAGGAACAAAATTTCGTCTGTTAGGCAGAAAATATGCACGTTTTCCCAGCTAGAGGGAGAGTCTCTATATGTGTATGTAGAAAGGTTCAATGACTTATTGTCCCAATGCCCATACCACGGAATAGAGGAGTTAAGGCTAGTTCAGATCCTCTATGAGGGTTTGGACTATGCATCTATAACCTTGGTCGAGTCTTTGTCAACCGGAGGGTTCGACAGTAAGACTCCTGCTGAGGCGATGAAATTTCTGAGTGACATCGCCGAAAAGACCCAGCAGTGGGAGAGCATTAAGGAGCCAAGAAGAACAATTCTTCTAGGAAGAGGAAATGTTAATAGGGTAGAAGGATCTTTCGATTCAAAGGCCCAAATAGAAGCCTTATCTAGAAGGCTAGAACTGGTCGAAATAAATCAAGCTAGTAGTTCAGAGCCCAACCAATTCGAAGAGCAGGCTTTTGCTCTTTATAATAACACTAGATTTGATAACCAAAGAAAGTTCGACCCATATTCGGAATCTTATAACCCTGGATGTAGAAACCACCCACCTTTCCTGGTCGAAAGGCCAGGCTCAAGGTCAGTTTAGTAATGCTAAAGGTCCTCCAGGCTTCAGTTATAAAAATTCGGCTGGTCCAACTCAGCCCAGCAATGACGAAAAGAATGAGCAGAGATTCCATACCTTAGAAAGAGCTATTTCTAGTTTACAAACCTCAGTTAGTGACATTGCTGCGGCTCTGAGAGAGCGAGAACCTGGTAGGTTCCCTAGTCAACCCGAACCCAATCCTAGAGGAGTCAATGAAATATCGACTGGGGAGAAATCATCCAGTCACGTGAATGCAATTACGACCCTCAGGAATGGTAAGGTAGTGGATAACAAGGTAACTAGGCCCGTTAGTGAACAAACTGTAGTTCATCCTTACCCAATAGTTGAAGAGACTGATAAAGTCTCTGACGAGCTTGAGGCAACCCCTCAGAGAACTGATTTCATGCCTAGAGCCCCATACCCAAGGTTGTTAGCACCTACTAGGAAGGAATCCAATTTTAATGAAATAATGGAAGTTTTTAAGAAAGTCACGATCAACCTTCCATTATTAGATGCAATTAGGCAGATTCCTGCTTATTCCAAGTTTCTTAAGGACATGTGTACGCGAAAGCGAAAACTTAGCGTACATAAGAAAGCTTTTCTAGCTAGTCATGTAAGTTCAATTATACAGAGTAGTACGGCCCTTAAGTACAAAGACCCAGGTTCCCCAACCATAGCTTGCACAATAGGAAACTACCGGGTAGAAAGAGCTTTACTCGATTTAGGAGCCAGTGTGAACTTACTGCTGTACCATGTGTACCTCCAGCTAGGACTAGGCGATTTGAAACCGACTCAAATGACTTTGCAGTTAGCTGATAGGTCTGTGAAAATTCCTCGTGGTGTCATAGAGGATGTTTTGATTGAAGTGGATAAATTTATTTATCCAGTGGACTTTGTTGTGCTTGATACCAGACCTGTGCCTGATCCAGAGAATCATATACCGGTTATACTAGGTCGCCCGTTCTTAGCAACATCTAATGCAATCATTAACTGTCGTAACGGTGTTATGAACTTGTCTTTTGGTAACATGACTATTGAGCTGAATATCTTCAACATTAGTAATCAACCACCTGAGCTAGATGACCCCACCTTAGAAACGTCAACATGATAGAGACCCAGTTCAGGAGTCATTACAAAACACTTTGATAGAAGACCCGTTAGAAAAATGTCTATCCCACTTTGGATTAGAGTTTGATGAGTTAGGCCCATCAGAGACCTTACCTGTGGTTGTAGCTTCAGATTTGGATAGTGACCAAGAGAATAGGCTAGTAACCGTGCTTCAGGACAATAAGAAAGCTTTATGATGAACCATAGAAGATATTAAGGGAATTAGCCCAACAGTTTGTATGTACCAGATCCATTCAGAGGAGGAATCCAAACCTTCTAGGGAGATGCAGCGTAGGCTCGACCCATTAGAAGATCCATTAGACAAATGCCTAGCCAACTATAGAATTGATGGCGACAATGATAGTGTTATTAATGAAGTGAGCACTTTGTTAGGTTCTGCACCACCAGATTGTAATGTAGAAGAAGCAATTGACTATTTTCGAGAATCTGACGATCCGGACGATCCGGAAATGAGGGAAATTGTTATTAGTCTATCTAGAGACACTGAAAACTCTAAGTTTGGGGGTGACTATCATTCTCCATGTGCTATACTATTAACTCTTAGGAAGGTCCCTAGCTTGGGACCTAACATATGCACGTCTGCCATTGTACAAGATCATCTTCGAGCTAGATCCACTGATCCTCATGTTCAGGAAGAGGTTCAGTTGCCAAAAACCAATCCTCTGGTCGATGTGGTTTACCTAAATAGGGATCAAAGTGTGTTCAGATTGTTTATCTTCGTAGCTTGCTGCTGTTTCCTTCTATTGTGGATAACACTATTTGATTCAGATGATCCACAGTTGTTCCGATTATTACTATATGATTTAAGGAGGTAACTTATGCTCATGCGACACGGTAATATCTTTCCCTAATTCCTTTTCGTGCAGTGTTTAGAAACATTGAGGACACTGTTTATTTTAAGTTTGGGGGTATTGGGAGACTTTTTAGGATTAATAAGATTTGGAATTTAGAAGCATGTGAACAATTCAGGGTGACACTAACCACTCTAGGTAGATGGAAACTTAGCCATTTTGTTATAAGGATTGGTGTGCCCAGCTAGATGGTCTATTCATAAAGGAGACAGAGTTCATGTGTTAGAAATAACATGATAGTTGTCACCACCACATCACGTTCTGTTTTATTTTTTACAATTTCGTGTTTCTCTGAGAGTATTGGTGGGTCCTAGCATCGACATGTTAATTAGCGCTGGAATGACATTTAGTGTGTTGAGATCATGCCCCACATGAATAATACGTTAGTGTTTTAGAGTTATGTGTGTGGTCCCTCTGTCTCCGTCGCCTAAGCAAGCGTGGAATGCAGGATCCATGGGAACACACATGTATTAGGTGTCAGGAGAAAAAAGAAAAAAAAATTGAAAAAAAAAGAAAAGAAAAAAAATCGAAAAAAGTTAGAAAAATTGAGAAAAAATAGTATTTGGTATTTTAAAGTTCTCCATGTCTCCGTCGCCTAAGCAAGCGTGGAACGCAGGATCCATGGGAACTTGTAAATATTTTAGTTAGTAGTAACCGTTGAAAATAAATGGGGAGTATCTCGACATACTAGGTTTCATCTTGGTACTGACCTTCAGACAGATATGGGACACATCGTTCGCCTTGGTCAACATTTACGATCTTCTACAGTCTACGTTCATCTTCTAAATCTTTTCATGTGATAGGTGGTTAGATAATTGTCTGAGTAGAACTCTGTTGTCTTATATATGAATTTTAGTATGCTTGAGTTAACACTCGTGTACAGTGATTGGATCCATAAAGGGTAATGGTCCTTATAGCCGAATATTTGAGTAACCAACTAACTAGCTTGTTTAGTGTCTATCCTTAATCGTTCACGTGTTGCTAAGATCTAGATTCAGGTTTTGTGGGTATACCTCTTGTAAACCCTCACGAGACAAAACTCGTCCACTAGGGACACCTAGGGGTTTAACGGCTTGCTGCATATGCTAAATGTAGTCGCGATTCCTGCGAAAGTGAGTTAGGATTTTTACTTTATTTGTAGAATAGGTTTGCTCGAGGGCTAGCAAAATAGTAAGTTTGGGGGTATTTGATAGACACATTTTAGTGTCTAAATTGCACCTTAGTTTCTATTAAGTTAGTATTCGATTTTGCAAATATTACGTGTTTTTATGCTTTTGTAGGTACATTAGAAAAATAAAGATTTGTGGAAAAATTGGCTCAAAAAGTGATAAAGGCACCCCAAGGACAAGTGTTATTGGCACCCCAAGAATGGATAAGGGACACCCCAGCGAGTCAACCCAGCGAGTCAGCGAGTCAACTCAGCCGAGTCACCGATCCAACTCATCGGGTTTTCCTGTTTCAAACAGGAAAAGGAATTGGACATGAATTCATGGACTTTTTGTGGTTGTTTTCAGACCCAATTGCAAGACGAATCCCATACAAGTTATAACAATCGAGAAACAACAAAAAAATCCCGGAAAATCAGCTCGGAAAATCATGAACTTGGCCGGAATCCTGTTTCGATTGGGAATGGAATTTGTGAGTTGTTTGAGAGAGTTATATTAGGTTTAGAACTCTCTCTAGGGTTTGTAGACCCTATATAAACCAAGAGAAGCGAAGAAAAATCAACACGCAGCCCTAGAGATTAATTCCGAAGAATTCCGGCCAACTTCCGTCACCGCCGATCACCTGCTACTGCACCGGCCGGCGTGTTCTTCATCCAGCCATCATCGGAGAAGACGACTCAGCAACGTCTACATCTATTGCTGATTCAAACTGTGCTGTTGCCTGTTCTTTCTTTTCCTTTGTTGCTTAGAACTTTCTGTAACAGCGGAACTATCTTCTGTAACGCATATACGCGTATCAAATCTGCTGTTACACCATTATTCAACCTTGTAATCGATATTTTGAGCAATGAAGGGTATTTTGAGCAAGTTTTCTCCACCATGAGCTAAGTTTATTTACTGGGATGATGGAGGAGGTTTTTCTCTCAATTTTATGTGGTAAGTCTATTTTTAATTAATTATTTACAATTCTTTACTTGTTAAAATTGTATATTTTCGAAATAGAAAAACGGTTTTCATTCAGTAGTGGTGTTTTTGTTTGATGGGTCATGCTGGGTTGACAACCTCTGATGTCCCATGCTTGTGATTTACCTCTGCTTGTTTGCATAAAAACCTATTTTGGCAATATTTGAGCTTAATTTATTTAAAAGAATTGCATGATTAATCACATAAATTGTTAGAAATAACTGAATCTTGATTCCTGGTTTTCTCCATATTTTTTAAAAATCATCTCTAGTTTATTTTCTTGATTTTTATTTAATTAGATTAAGTCCATTATTTTCTAAAATCGTTACCTTCACAAGTTCGAGAATCGAACACTTTATTTACCACTTTTAAAACTACATCAGCGGTGCTGCCCCCTCGACCCCTGTATATAGTGAATGACATTCAACCACATGTTCATACATCTTTTAAGATGGAGCAAAAAATAAGATTTATATCATCAAATTCTCGTTCTGTCATTAAGAACATAATTCAGTTGGCACACAAATAAGTTCTGGGAAAAAAACCTAAAAAAATGCGACAAGTATCTTCTAAAAGAATTTAAATCCCAAATGTACTAAAAAAAACTGTAATGAAATTAATTCTCATTCGTATATTGGTACTGAAGGATAACATTGCATGTAGCCTTGTTGTGATGAGCTTTCAATTTACAATTTGAACATGTAACAGGATTTTTGCTCCTCTCCCATGCACTCTTGATGCGGTTCCTTTTTCTTCTTCCTGGAGGAGCCCTAACTACTATTGGTGGTAGAATAGTATCTTATGCGGTATACTCATCAGGCCTGTGGTATATTGAAAAACATAAATAAGAAAAATCTACTATACTTGTGCAGTTTTTGTTGATGTATGTTACACTAAATATCAATATGTACTATGTTATTTCTATTTTATGGTTTATATGTACCGCTTAAAACCATTCTCATGTATGATACTACCATAAAATAAATCAATATGTACTGCTTAAAAACTTACCTGTCGTGATTAGGAACAGGTCTAATAGAGATTGAATATAGCTGACGATAACATCTAACTTTGAAGTATTCGTCGACATAATCAAGAGACTTTCCCCCAGATGCAGCAATAGCTGCAGTAGCATGCGAGCATGGAAAACCATACACATGCCATCTTTGGCAAGTACAACTCTTTTACTGTAGATCAACCATATGAGACCTGCACACAAGAAACCAAACATATTATTTACGCAGTATATATTGATATTTGCCCTACAAAAACAAAAAAGAATATAATCTGCACAATACATATTTGATATTTTCCCTACACAAACCCAAGAAGATAATTTGCACAATAAATATTTGATATATTTTCTGCAGTACCCCTAAGAAACTAGTTTAGTGGATATCTCAGTTCAAAAGAGCATGTTACCTAAAAAACTAACCTTGGGGAATGAACTTCAAAGACGTGAGCATATGACTGACTAACTTTCCAAGGACGACCAATTTGAATGTGTACTTCAAGCAAGGTTTGATACACAGGGGTTAAGAGTTCCAGATCCATCAAAAGACTTTCTTCACGACGTTCAGACATCAACTCCATTACCCGTAGCCTACACGATAAATAAAACTAAAAAACAAAAAAGATATTATACATATAGTACATATATACTTGTAGTGTTACAAGAAACTTATAAAAACCTGATTGTGTCAGAGAGAGCACAAGGAGGAAACTTCTTCTCGCGGCGAATCCAGTTATTAAAAGACTCGGCAATGCTTGAAGAAGTCTGACCATACCTACATCCTGGGAAGTATGCACTAGACCACTTTTCCCTAGGAATGTTACGTCAGTATTAAACAACCCAAGGTTTTCCTAGATAAACCATTTCTTGAAGACCTTCTTCATATCTTGCTGGAGAAGGCGCATATGTTGCTTTTTGGAAACAGTCCATCACTTCTTTAAATTTTTATCAAAACCAACCGTAACTATACCAAAACCAATCATAACTGGTTTTCCCAATTTTTACTCAGTTACGGTTAGAAATTCATCATAACCTAACCGTAAATTAGTTTTACGGTTGGCTACGAAGGAAAAAATCCAACCGTAAACATGCCTCTTAAAACTAAAAAAAATCAATCTTTGGTTGGGGAAATTACGATTTCTATGTAAAATTTGGTTTCTATATCATTTACGGATTCACCCACCTCAAATTTCTCATTGGAATCATTCAATTTGATTAGGTGAATAAAAAATCTAGGGTTTTAAAAAAATTATTTTTTCCATTTACTTCTCTTCCCTCCAAAAAACCAAAACACTAACTATAATTTTCTATCTCTAACTATAAATTAAAATCATTAATCTAATCTAATACTAGATTGGTGTTAATCAAACAAGAATTATTTAATCATTATAAAAATATGATGGATAGGGGGTTACTAACTAATAACCCTATTTTATTCTTATATGAAAAGCCCTTTATAAAGTCATAAATCCCTATATAAAAATTCTATTATATATAGTGACAAACTGTGTTATGTCATGCTAGATCACATGATTGTTTAGATTTTAGCATGTTGTATTTTATTGTTTTCGTGATAGCATAACATTGATTTATGCTATTCTGATACAAATACTAAAATAAAAGCATAAAACAAAGAAATCCAGTTGGTCATGGCCCTTTTAAAGAGCTCACCCCTCCTAATCTAGTGGTGAAGGGGCATTTAGGCTCCCTTTTTGGACTACCAAAAGTTAAGTTGAAAAATAAATAAAAATGAAAGCTGCAGTTCGCTTTAAACCCATGCAAATGCTATTATGAATCACGATAGAAGTATTTTTCTCCATGTTCCACAGTATTTTTACTATATCGAAGTTTTATTGGACAATTTCCCATTTGCCTCGTTTGCCAAACTGTAGGGTCAATTGAGTCCAATAAAAATAACCGGGCTTAGGCCCATCGGCAGAAAACAAGCCTGCTGATGTATATGGTTTTTTATTCCCAGAAATATCCAATGGGATTTCATTTCACTTGGTTAGAATTTTTCGCTCAGCTTTTCAAAATCCGATGGAATCCTGCAAAATCATCTCTTCATCTCCAATTCCGAAACTCCGTCTCCCGGAATTTCCAACTACAAATAAACTCAAATCACTGGTTCGTTAATCCTTATCTCTTAATCCACTTTCCGGAAAAAATAGTAGTTGCTTATTACAATTTCTTCAACTCCTCTGTTTCAAATTTCTCTGTTTTTTCTTTACAGAAATTAAAGCGGCGAAATTACAACACACAACGTCATCGAATCATAGCCAGAGCTTCTTCTGGGTCTGATCAAAATGGATTTTCAGCTTCACCCGGTAGGATTTTCAGAGAAGAAGAGGTAAAAGTTTGGCCTTTTTCAATTTCAAACCCTAAAACGTTACATTTAGGAAAAACGGTTTTTGAACTAAACGTTTTATTTGATTGAATAACAGGCTATTGGAGCTGAATATGGAGAAGGGTTTGAAACATTTAGACCAGATGGTCCATTGAAAGTTGATGTGGTAATTATAATATTAAGTTTTTACTTTATTTATTTACCGTCTGAATTTTAATACAGTTGCTAGAATTTGATGGAGTAAATTTTATTTGGGTGAAGGATTTTTTGAATGACAGAATGCAAGAAGGATTCTTGCAAAGAATTCGGTATGCAATGAAGCCTGATGAAGCTTTTGGACTTATTTTTTCGTGGGATAATGTGGTGGTAAGTCATTTGATTAGAGACACTCTACTTAGAGAGTTACCTAAAGATCGATAGACATACTTTGTTTTGTGTGGTAGTCTCATGGAGTGTCATTGTTATCTTCAGGCGGATACAAGAACGTTGAAGTTAAATGCTTGGGAACAACTTGCTTCAGAAGAGGGTATGTATTTGTTATCGTAATTTACGTTAAAATGGAAACACCAATTACTCATCGGTAGATATTTTTGCTGTTTTCATTAGCGGTTTTAGTTATTGGCTATTTTTTGAGCTTTTATGGTTGGTAATTTCTGCCGATGAGAAAACGTGATAATGTCTATTCTTATTAAGCTCTTTTCACCTTCTATGACATTCCTAATTGGTAGTTGTTTTGAATTGATTGAGTTCTTGGGCTTGTAAACTTTTAATGTTGAGTGCTCTTGCGTTTTCACATCAGCAGTTAGCTATATAATGTGGGTACGAGTATCTGCATCCAACACATTAACCTAAAACTCAAATGCAAACTGATACACTCCTATATGGGGATTTGGATTACTTGAGAACAAAATTGGTGGGAATGTAGAATTAATAAAAATCATGCTCTGGGTGGGCCTCATAGAGAGCTGGTGGAAGATTGACTCTGGGCAGTTGAAAACATAAGTTAGTTCATTTTCAGTTTCATCAAATCTAGGTTTTCATTATACCCTAGAGGGCATTGGAGACAGCAATGCCCACTGCCGTCACGAGTACCGGTGTTGATATATGTCCACCTAGCAAAATTTAAAGAAAGGCATTACTCTTGTTAAGTAGGCGTATTCTAATGTATACTTTGAATGTTAACCAGGTAAAAACATCCCTGGTGGTGGCACTGTTGAAAAATCCATGCTGTATGCAAGTGCTGATCATGTTCTACGTAAGGTTAGTTTGTTGTTGTTCCTCTTCCGGTGATTTGGTTATGCCTCTTTTATAACTTATTCTTTTCATACCGCCATTCCGGTTCTCCTGATTTCTGTACATAATGAGGCCATCCGTAAAAATGCTTTTTAATTTTTTGTATTCGAGCACTAACTTTCTTATGCACCTCTCTGAAATCAAACTGCTCAGGTGTTGTCCTGGGAGAACGAAGACAATGAAGTGGATAGATTGAAATCCAGGCTATCGGAGCTGTATTTCGAGAATCTTCTCAAAGTTAGATCTCCCTTTCAGTTATTTGTGTGGGGTATATTGTCTCATTCATTGTGTACCTTTCTGATAAAGCAGTTTAATGATCCATATTGTTTATTCAGCTCAAAGCACCTATTGAAGGAGTGAAAGAGTGGTTGGACGCTGTCTCTACAGCCCGTGTCCCATGTGCCATTGTATCGTGTCTTGATCGGAGGACTCTAGTTGAGGCTTTGAAGCATCTAGGACTCAGCAAATATTTCCAGGTTGGATATATCTTCTAATTATTATTTTTCCCTTAGGTGTATTATATTGTTACAGTGGAAGTTACACCACCAGCGGTGTATCCGTAGTTCTAGGACATATTGAGCTTAAAACCTCAATCTAGTGAATCTAGAAGGTTTAAATTGAATGATTGCATACTGCAATGTGTAGCCTTCCAATCTTTAAAGTTTCCAAACCTGCTACCTTATATACCTTTTGTGCATCTCTCAAGGAGATCTTCGGTTCAAACGATGAATGTTGGGTCTTCACCTGCATGTCCATGTTGGTTATATTTTAGTGAATCTAAGTATATATTTGGACTGATTATCTAGTTGCAAAAAGTGGGAAGTTCATAGCCTCTTCTCACTTGTTCTGTTTCTTTCTTATTGCAATTTGATTGTCAGTTACTAGTACGTAGTGTAAGTAAGTGAGTGGATAATAGTTGTGATGTAATTGGCAATCAAGTTGCAAAAAAAAGTAATAGAACAAGTGAGAAGAGGCTACGCGCTTCCCCCTTTTTGCACCTAAAAATCAGTCCCAATCTATCTCTTGAATTTACCCAAATGGTTCCCTGGATGTCTGGGTCTATTGGTCCAAGTTGTGAATCCTTGCTTGGATCATGTAACATGTATACAAAAGAGACAAATTGATCTTACGAGTGTTTTTCTTGGAGGTGTAGGCAATTGTGACGGAAGAGGATGGAATGGATTCAGTAGCTCATAGATTCCTCTCTGCAGCAGTAAAGGTATGGTGTTATCCCCTGACATTTGTCTTTTATTTGGTCAGAATCAAGATGGTTACTTAGTCATTTCCTTATTGGTTTAAGGTTAGCTAGCTTGCTTTAAGCTGTTAGCAATGTAGTAAACATAAGTAGATTATATCAGGACCCTTGGTGGATAGTTCATGACAGAATTCGAATATTCTACAAAATGCGTTATTTTTATCTCCTTGTTATGTCATATAAGATCATGTAGCTGTGTCAGCATCCCGTTTATAGTGTTGATCAAACAGAATATCTAATCCTATTTATATTCACCTCACCAGTTAGACCGCAAACCATCCAAATGTGTGGTATTCGAGGATGACCCAAGAGGGATAGTTGCTGCACATAACTGTACAATGATGGCTGTGGCCTTAATCGGTGTTCATCCTGCGTAAGTATCTTATCTGCTTCCATCACCTATAAATGATTTTACGGAAACGTATAATTCGATAATAACTAAAATCTCGAACATATGCAACAATGCAGGTATGAATTGGTCCAAGCAGATCTAGCAGTTGGTAGCTTCAATGAGCTTTCGGTGATCAACCTGCGACGATTATTTGCTCACAAAGGTTCAACATTCATGGAATTACAGAAACAAGGAACAGAGAAGACTCCTACTAAGAGGAAGCTCACAATAGATACAATCTTCTGATTCAGTTATTCTTCTTCTTACTTGACCACATGACCATTTGTATAGTTTTAGTTCAGAGGTCTTCTTCTTGTATTTAATTATCTTCTACTACTATCTTTTGTGTTACACTTGGACAACATGATTTATCCCATACAACAATATTACAGCCTCATTGGTCAATTTCAGTCAAGCGTTGACTCAGTTAGCTCTTTGAAAACACTATTCAAACTGAATCCAATCTAAGAAAGATCTCTATTGTTGATACAGCTCCTTGGAGTTAGGGGTTTCAAAAAAAAAGAAAAGAAAAGAGAACTCGGGTTCTTTCTGCTGTAGCTCACTCCAACCAGATATTATCATTATGAATCATGTTTTGCTTCATCTGGTACCAACAATATTTCCAATATGGTTGAAGAAATATCAATAAGAGATGACTTAGGAAGGTTCTTCCCATTTGCAATATGGTTGGAGAGGGCCTACGATCATGTCCCATGAATTACAATGTGTGGAGCTCAGCCTTTCTAATCTCATCGCCAATGTCTTTAGTACTTGTCATTGCATATGTTCCAATGCTTCACAATCTAATCCTACATTTATTGATCTTTCCGAAAACAAATTATCAGGTATGATACCTACTAGTATAGGGTACTGCAAAAATCTTCAGTATCTGAACCTTGGCTCTCACAATCTCTCAGAAAATGTTCCAAATGGGCTTGAATATGCATCTGGACTGCGTTTTCTTCTGCTTCATGACAACAATCTCAATGGTACCCCTCTTCATTTCATCAGTAAACTTCAAAATTTGCAAGTTCTCAACTCAGCAAATAACCATTTCAGTGGCAGTATACCCACTGCGTTTGGTTCACTTGAAAGGCTTTTCATTCTTTCTTTAAGGTCGAGTATGCTCAGTGGGTCAATCCCTCAAGGAATTTTTAATCTGAATCAACTCCCAATATTAGACTTATCTCAAAATAATTTCTCAGGACATATTCCTAAAATATTAAATATGTGTTGGAGGGGATTCACAAGATGATGTAAAAGAAAGAATATTGTTTTTTTGGTATCGTTGTTTTGAAATTTGTAGTTGGATTTTAGGGTCTATTTTCTGTTTTGATTCTCAAGAAAGTTAAACGGTGGTTTCCGTATTGGAGATTTATCGATTTAGTTGCAGTTAAGATAACCAACGGGTTGAATTTTGAGTGATGCACAATGATAATGTGCCTTGTTTTTTTTAGTTCCATCTTCTAATTTGCTTTTGTTAGATTCGTTTATGTAACCAAAACTAAGAGGAAATGAAGTCACCTTATGTTAGATTTTCTAGGGTTGATAGTAAATGCACGAATCTGGTCACTAACAAAAAGAAATGGGAAGTTGTAACTCAATACCTAACGCTGGCTTTATGAATTACCTTGATTCTTCCCTATATATGCTCGGCCAACATTTATTCGTAGTTGGTGACAAAGTATAATACTCCTTCCGTTTCTGGAAAAATGTTACTATCACTTTTTCATTTAAACCTAAAAATAGGTTAATTTAAAAAACTGATAGTAACTATTTTCTTCAAACAGAGGTAGTAACAACTATGACATTCGAATACTTGAGTTTATTTTTTCTTTAATTATTTACAGCTCAATAATTTTAATTATTCATTAAAGGATAAACCATAATGATTAACGAGAAGCTTATCACTTCATCAGAAAAACAAAACAAACAAACAAACAATTAGCTCTGAGCAAGTGAATAATCATTACTACAATAATGGCCGGTGGCAGAATCTTCCATGGCAAAGGTTGGTAATTGACCATCCAGTTCAGCTGGCTTCAAAGCCTATGTTTTTAATCTAGTTTGTACTGAGATTTTGTTAGTGCGGCATGTATACGTTGACAGAAAGGAGTACTATATACAGTCTATGTGCTAAGTGCATGTGATCGAGTTATGAGACAGTATTATGAAACCGAAAATGCTTTCTACACCCTGGATTTCTTTATCCTGTCGCAAAGATGTTAGTCTTGGCATTCAAAATATAACTTACGTCGGACTTAAAATTATTCACCATTGCAGATCGAGGATTTAAATGCATTTCACATGACACATAGTGGCGTGAAAAAAAAGGGACAAAAATGGCGTATGTGTAGCACAGCTGTTTTGAAACACACCATAATTTGTTTAAAAAATCTAAACTGACCCTGAGACTGTAAAAATAGACTACCTAAAAACCATCCATTTCCAAAAATAGACCAAACTAAGTTTTTAAATTTTTTTTCTAGAACCTATAATGGAGGGTTTGGATCTCATCCCATATGAGTAGTGGTTTTGGGATAGTTTAAAATGACGATCCACTAAAAGAATTTCATTTTTTTCTCAGTATGATAATCCAAAATATTGAGTGATACAATGAGATAACCGGTCTACAACTAAAATAAGACAACAAGGTAATGTCTTTTCACAAGAAATTCGAAGCTCAGGATAAGAGGACAGCTACGCCTGGGGTTCTGAAACGAATCATTTTGCAAGGTCTAATATTTGAAACTTTTAACTTTCCGTTGACTACCGGAGACGTGGAAGTCAAGAACACGTGAAAATTGAAAGTAATCCGGTAAATCAAATGCCGGAAAATATGTTTCAAAAAAACAAAAAAAAACCCGGAAAGTTCTATTTCTTTAACCTTATCTTTTACTCAGGTGAATGTGCACCATTTCAAAAGCTTTCTACTCTATTTAAACCTCAAAGACCTGTCCGTTTAGTTTAGGGTTAAAATGTTTTTATCAGCCGTTAAATAAGGCAGTCATACTATAACCCTAAACTAAACGAGCAGATCTTTGAGACTTAAATATAGAGCCACTTCTTGCTGGTTGGAACGAGCTACGACGGAGAGAACCTTAGTTCTTTTCTTTTCTTCGAACCCCTAACTCTAGAGAGCTGCATCAACAACAGAGATCTTTCTTAGAATGCTTATTGAAACAAGACCTTGGTTGATTGTTCTACGGCATCCGACCAATCCATCTTTCGATGTATATTGCTGGGAAACAATATTTCCCTAGACCAATTATTAGTGTAGTGATTTCCACCGTGGCTAATTCTTGTTTTGTTTTTGTTTTTGAAACTAAAGAAGTGAATTAAAATATAAAGAGTTAAGTGATTACATAACTTGCATGCTCCTGTAATTGAACAAGGATATTACTAGGAGGGGTAGATAACCAAACATCACTTATTCTTTCAACTCTAGTTAGTTTTGACGAAATGGCAGCTATCTTATTTCTCTCTTTTGGCACATAACTACATTGCCAATTATTTCTTTGCCTAAACTCATGTTTGATATCAAGAATTAAATCAAATATTGAAGTAAAACTCTACCTTAAGATGAGATTTAAAGCCGGTTTTGTCGAGACTTGTAAGGTCAAGCCGAGGGTTAAGTGTGAGTTTAAATAAAATACCATTATTTTATTACACTAGAAGCTTCCACTCCTCCTACAGAAGAATTTGTAGTGTCGCAGCCATCACTGGGAACTCCTGGAACAAACCTCTCTCGATACCTCTAAAGTAGATCATATTTCCAAATAATAAAAGATTGCTCAAACTGTAGATACAATCCAAAACATGTTGGGACTAAAAAAGAAAGAAATTAAACATCCTTCATTTTATCAACAAAGAGTTGATGATGAATAATGCATCCCATGTGTTGGGGACAAAATGATGTTCGTCCGAAGTGACGTCATCACGTCCCGAAGCGACGTCATCATCACGTCCCGATCCCGAAGCGATGTCATCACGTCCCGATCCCGAAGCGTCGTCATCACGTCCCGATCCCGAAGCGACGTCATCATCACGTCCCGATCCCGAAGCGACGTCATCACGTCCCGATCCCAAAGCGACGTCATCACGTTCCGAAGCGACGTCATCACCACGTCCCGATCCCGAAGTGACGTCATCAATCCCGATGCATCAAGTCAATTCCGATAGTCCAAGTCAATTCCGCACCAACTTTTGGATAAAGGTCATTTTGAAGATAAGGATAATAAGAACACGTGGCGAGCTTAGAAGAATCTCCATCGACACGTGGCGAACCTTGATGACATGTGGCGAAGGGCTTTTTAATAATTATCATCTATTTTATCCATATAAATACAATTTTAGAGAGAAGAAGAAGGGGACTTTTGGCCCGATGGAGGCTTCCTCTGCTTCATTCTCAACTGTAACCACAATTTTGATGAATAAAACCCCTCAACTTCACTACCCGTGGACGTAGACCATTCAGGGCCGAACCACGTTAAATGATTTGTGTTCAATTTATCTTCTTTTTGATGATTGAAATATTTAATTTTGGTTGTTTTGGGTTGATCCAAATTTCTGCCCAAACAATTTGGCGCTAGAAACAGGGAGTGTGTAAAAGGATTTATCCTGCCTGATACACATGCATAGATGGATGGGAGCTTTAGATAACTAGTGAAATGGAGGAATTAGGAAAGAAAGGAGATCATCACCAAAATGCAAATCCCAGCAGCAAAAAATTTCGTCTCTGTTCTATATGTTCTTTCTATCCTATTTGTTCTTTTTGTTCTTCAAAATTCGTTTCAAAATAAAATTTTGGGGAAAATCCCCGAACTTCGATTCAAAACCAATTTTGATTTCAAATTAACCATCACTAAATTATGATTTGCAAACCCATTTATTCAATTTTGAAAACATCAAGCATCAAAATTTTAACTGGATTTGGGAATTTTTCTCATCAATTTCACTTAGCTTTTCTTATAAATCAATTGCTACAATGTTTATGATTATATAAACGATTTGAATGATTGGGTTTGTCTTGAGTGCATATATGATTGCAGGAAAGAAGATATAGTGGTGTTTGAAATCACCATCAATTCCAAGTTTGAATCAACGACATATTGCATATAAAGTTTTTGTGAAATTGCCTGAATTGAAGTGGCTGAGCTATGGTCCAACAGCAGGCAAAAATTTGTTATGTCCAACCAACTCAAAGGAAGCATCACAAAAGATTGTTCAACAAACTTTGATGTAGCACATCCTGGACTGTCAATCTCATCCTCTATTTCAGCATGACTTTCTCTCATAATATCATCAGATAAGGTCTTTTCTGAGTACAAATCATCTGAGGATACAACTTACAATGGAGTAGGCTTCAGCAAAAATTTAGAATATGCACCAACTACTTCACAAGATTTTATTCCATAACCTAGCAGCAACGCGTCAGTTATGCCTGGACAAATGCTGACTGTATCAAGTTCGGAATTTAATTGCTTGAGTTCATTTTCGAACTTATCAATTTCTTCTTCTGTCTTTTCTACCGCTTTCAAAAATTCATTCTTTAGCAAAAGCAACTTATCCAACTTCTGGTTGTATTAGATCTCAAATAGTTGGAATTCCCAGAGTTTACATCTTCTGGTTGTATTAGATCACTAAGCAGAGAGTTCAAGTTTAAAGTTGGAATGCTTATCCTCGAGACCTTGGGAAGAGCTGCAAGCAAATTAAGATATATTGCTAAGATCAATAGATGCTGATGAACAACTAAGAAACGTGAACTTCTCATTACGACTAATGAATCAAGTGGTGTTTCTGTTAGTGCTTACCAAGCCGCCAGTTGTGATGATAATGTGTTCCTTAGAGAGTTCACTTTGCAGATTGATCTTGAGGGAGGAGTCCATGGACTATTCACTTTTATACTACTAGAAATTGATTAAAGTTAATACCGAAATAACGGAGAAAGGGAGGACTTGCGACTTTATATGATCATTGCATCTTGCAGCAGGGAAATGAGCATAATCCCTACTTTTGCGGTAGTCTTGCAATGCTCCCAAAGATGTATCAAGCGACAACTATCCTCATGCTGGTTCGTTTATTTTGCGGTTCAGTGGACATGGGATTGCTGGATTTGAAATTGAAGTGCTGGACAGTCTCACATGGGTGATTATGAGAATTGTGGCTACTGATCTTCTAATACTAGCTGAAGGGACTTAAAGAATACTCAAAGAAACTTATTGATATTGAACCATTTTCGCATGGTATAGAAGACTGGATTTTGTTATCAGATGGCAATGTTTACTTCTGTGCAATGATCTTCTACTAGCTCTTAGAAAAGCAAAAGAATTGGTGGATGCACCTGACAGGCGGCTCTAGAAAAAGATACTATCAGCAATCTCAGATGAGCATTCCTCCCTCACGCACACCTGCTGCAACTGCCGGTCCAAGTGCATGAGCCCCCCTTGCTGTTGCAAATGCTGACAGGAAGACATGGAGCTTGCCAAACTCAACGCTACAGTTTTTTAGCTTTTCTCAATTCAAAATTTGGTGGGGTATTCAAATTTGGAGACATTAGCTTTTCTCCTGTGGACCGAAGTCTTTTTCTGCACTCACCACCTTTACATGGGCTTCGTTACTTTCTTTTTCTCCCATGTCACATTCGCTTACACCAGCATCATGCTCCTGGGATTGAAGCATACGCTCATCACCAGCCAGTTTCTCCATTAGCATCATGAATGCATATCATATAACATAAATGCAGAATCCAAAGACATCAGCAAGGCTTCAACAAAATGATCATGGAGTTCTCGCAGTTGCATTTCGAAGGGCGAGGAAATAACCTGTTTAACAAAATGATCATGATACTTATGAAGGGCACTTCAGAGATACGCCAGTTATGCGCTAATGATGTACTAGGGGGCAAGTTATAAAGAAACCAAATTTTTAGCTGGGAAATGAGCTAAATATTGCGCGATATCAACCGACAAGACTCTTGCAAAGAGCTAAGTATACTTTATTTCTTTAATTTAAGATTTTCTCTTGCTCTAATTATTCTTGTTTGTATAAGTCATGAAAAGGACTCTTATTGAAAGGTGAACAGGTTAAATGCCACCCACCACAATTATCAGAATGTCTGGCGCAAATAGGCATTGGCGCGTATAAAAAAAAAAACGCTCAATGAATAACCTGACATGTGACCCGTTCCGATTGCTACTTTGAATTTGAATTCCTGATTGACTTATACATTTATGCAAGATTCAATAATTGGATGAAAGATAGTTTATTAATCAATTTATCATTTTTGGTTAAAACTCATGAAATGATATTTTTACGCTAATGTGCTCTTATCTGTAAGATTTGCAGCAAAATTATTTCTTGAATGGATCAGGTTCGTACTCTTATCGTGACAAGGTCAAGCGAAAAGTAACTGAAGTAATTTTCTTAAGAGTTTTTCTTCAAACAACTCTCAAGAAAAGGGGGCAAGTTGTTGGGGACAAAATGATGTTCGCCCGAAGTGACGTCATCACGTCCCAATCCCGAAGCGACGTCATCACGTCCCGATCCCGAAGCGCTGTCATCACGTCCCGATCCCGAAGTGACGTCATCACGTCCCGATCCCGAAGCACCGTCATCACGTCCCGATCCCGAAGCACCGTCATCACGTCCCGATCCCGAAGCGACGTCATCACGTCCCGATCCCGAAGCAACGTCATCACGTTCCGAAGCGACGTCATCATCACGTCCCGATCCCGAAGTGACGTCATCAATCCCGATGCATCAAGTCAATTCCGATAGTCCAAGTCAATTCCGCACCAACTTTTGGATAAAGGTCATTTTGAAGATAAGGATAATAAGAACACGTGGCGAACCTTGATGACATGTGGCGAATGGCTTTTTAATAATTATCATCTATTTTATCCTATAAATACAATTTTAGAGAGAAGAAGAAGGGGACTTTTGGCCCGATGGAGGCTTCCTCTGGTTCATTCTCAACTGTAACCACAATTTTGATAAATAAAACTCCTCAACTTCACTACCCGTGGACGTAGACCATTCAGGGCCGAACCACGTTAAATGATTTATGTTCAATTTATCTTCTTTTTGATGATTGAAATATTTAATTTTGGATGTTTTGGGTTGATCCAAATTTCTGCCCAAACACCATGGATCTAACTATTCATAATGCAACAAAGAAAAATAAAAAATCACATAAGGTAAGAAAAAACTGGATTAGCAAAATCATCACTGTAAGTGCTATTTGATTATTAGTCCATATCTATATAAAAAAAAATTTGACAATCATATAACAAATAAAAATGAATAAGAGGTAAACAAATATTGTTCTTACTTCAAAACGATATTATAATTGTAATTCATAAAATATATGAAGGTCAAGGTATCGAACTTGATGTGCATTCGAGTATGGATACCGTAATTAGGAAACATCGTCATAATTAGGAAGCATACACGGGTGAGAAAGTGGAAGATTGTAGTTTATTAACTTTATTTATAGGACTTCCACGATAGCCGGTGATCAGAGGTTTATATGCATGGTTATTACGCTGGGGACTAAATCATGGAGAGAGATAGTCACTTATACTTCTGAGATGTCACCACCACCGGGTTGTGGTGGTGCGTTTTAATTTCCTAGTTGAATGGTGACGAGCTTGGAAAAGTTTCTGTACGTCCGGCACCCTTTGCGGAGACCTTCTTTCATGGAAGATAACTAATAATACTAGTAATGGTGGTGATAAGATTGAGATGTTGCTCTCCTTCGACATTCATGACGAGAAGATTCACTTCATTCGGCTCACAACTGAATGCATTTCTCTGACTCCAACGACGAATGAGCATCAATATCTTGAGATTGATCATCATCTTCTAGAGTTTGAAGGACAAGGTGAAGCAAATATGGATGAAGGAAGAGAATTTTGATGTTCGAATGATGGACGAAGGTATAGTACGTCATCCCTTCGGTTGTTACTTTGATCCAATTACTACTACGAGCACACCTCCTGCGCGTATGTTGAGTTTCTCCGGTAGGTGTTACTGTATTGGTATATGACCACTATCTTATATTCTACATTTGCAAACGAAACGTCTCAAGGTGGTAAAATGCTCTCGCTCCCAACGACATCGAGAAATTTTTCGGGCGAAGATGTACGGGTCAATCCACACTTTGTTACGGGTGGGGATGGTAATGTTAATTGCCCATACAATGATTATCAGCTGCACGCTCATGTGGAGAACATACTTTCACTGAAAGCTTTCATTCCTGTTCCTGACGGAGAAGTTGCCAGATTTGTGGCAGAGTTGTTTTGCGCCAGATGACAGCAATAGATCAAGAGGTAAAAAATGATGCAAAATTATAAAAATTCCTCGAATGTGCTCTAAATTTGAAGTTGGCATTGTGCTTATTATGAATGAATAAGACCGCCTTGAAAACACGATTCCGGTTGTATAGAGCCTCAGGGCGTGCAACGGATGTCATGTTACTGCTGCTGCTGCACTTTTAATCTTTCGGTCATTCAATGCACTTATACGCCTCTAATGCAATTTGCAACAGTTTAACAACAAATTTGTGCAAAAATTCCACTGTTCCCGAATGTTCAATGTTGTTAACTAATTCAATAAAAAGAACGGTTCTTCATTACATAGACAAAATGGTAAGTAATCAACACACCCCTCCGATAAAGAAAACAGCAAATCGTGTATTATCCGCCGCAGTTAGGAATTCCGATCCTACTAAATTCCTAATGTTAATTTTTTTTCTACAATAGCCAAAGTGACACATGACTTGCCTTTATGAGCAGAAGATTCATTAGCAGAGAGTATGATCAATCCGCAAATTTCCTCCGGATGTTCAGATTTACCAGCAGTTCATTCAACATGGAAATCTCTGAACAACATCCTCTCATACGCCGCTTCAAAGACGAAACGGCTTCTTCCCTGCAAAGAAAAGTTGTTCAAATTAGTTCACTGGAACAAAAATCTAAAGAAGAATGAACATAGATAAAGAAACATACATGAAGAAGCAAAAAAAAAGAAACCTCTGTTTCAAAAACAGAGGACTTGTACAGAGAGAGTGAGATAAAGAGAGATTAACCATTGTTGGAAGGAACTTCCATCAGGAGGACGATGTGAAGGAAAGACCCTCTTTTGGTTTCTAGCTAGATTAGCCATTAAACATAGAGAAGAGATCAAGAAAAAAAAAAGCTTCTATAAGGAAATTTATCAAACAGTTTTGGTTAAGAAAATGGTTTTCGCGGTACTCGATAATTCCGATGATGTGAAGAAATGAAGGACCAATGAGAATGCGAAACGTGTGTACTTTAAGGTACGATTGGGCACGTGTTGATGGATAATTAGGGTATGAATGGTGATGTAGTGATGATTGATTTGAGACGGTTGCACTAGATATGGAAACGTTCGCAGGAAGGTGGAATCGGCGGTTGGCCTGTACTGACATATAATTTACTTCCTCGTTTGAAAATGGAGTTTAGTCAAAAGTGGTCAATGAAATATCACAAAAACTAAAACGATCAATTTTGATGATCTAAATACAGATCAATGATATCCAACCGTTCATGCCTTTTTAAAAAAATTCTACCATGCTTTAAAGGGCCCATATTATTAATTTATGCTTCAAAAAAGAATACTATTAATCTTGGAGTAATTCTCTATAGCCGTGGTTAAACCACTTAAAAACCGTCACATTTACATATAGTGGAATTTGCCCCTCAAAAGCTAAAAGAGGAATTATTATAGGTGGATTGGATCCCACTTCATGTGCATAGCGGTTTTATAGTGGTCTAAAACCATGGTCCAATAAATTTTTTTGCTTTAGACCATCAATTTGGTCACCTCTAGACGAATCAATTAAGTATTTCACCTCCAGAGTCAAAACGCCAATGTGAAGTGTTCAGGTGTTTCAGTGGTTCACTATTTACGAACCTACTTGGTGCTACCAAGTTTTGTTGCAATAGGTATGCATACCAATTTGTACCTCAAATCCTTGAATAGTAAAAAAATAATAAAATGGGAACAATTGATCCTACCCGAAAGCTCTATACAACGAACGAAAGATTGATAAGTTTTTGGATCGACTAATAAGCATTTTCTTTATGTTTATGTTCATGTATAATGGAAGTTTAGATTCTCAATAAGAGGAATTTCTTAGGGAATATGATGTGCCATCAACAAGTTCGTCAACTAAGTTTCTAGTTAACAATATGGCATACGAGAAGAAAATTTCAAACAGAAAAAAACTAGTTTTGGCTAAATGTACATTGATCTAGTATTCGGATAAATAATATTTATAAACTTGGTCCACATGAATATACACCAACTATATTAAAAGGTTTTCTGGTCAAGAGAGTTTTAGATATTTTTTTTCTAATCAAATTACTTGTTAAAAAAATGAAAATATATCAATGCAATCATTTGAATGATAAATAATGATTTATTGAAAAAGGAAATGAAAAAACTGAACTAGGGGCTTTTCACACCCTATCCATTTGGTGCAAGAGTTTTGCACCCTTTCTTACAAACCTGGCTACGGCCCTGAACGATTGATATTCTTTTGAACAAGGGCGCTTTGATTTGTCTAGCAGGGTGGAACTAGACTGGGGCTTTCCCCAGCTTAAGCTAGACCCAAGAATACCAAAAACCATTTTTCTAATCATATCCTATTTTGAATTGGCCCTTATTATGTGTGTGAATTTTAGACTTAAACCCGGGTATAGAAAATGCTCAAACCCACCCCATAAGCAGTGTCTAGCTCCGCCGGTGCCACTCTGTCTAGGTAGCCAACAATATGGTTAGTTGGTAAGGAGGACATCGGTAACGATACTTAAAGCTACTAGAAGAACACAACTCTATACCATTTTCCTTTTTCTTTAAGAAACAACTAGGAATATACAGTAGAATATAAGAAAGAACGCGTGAAACATGTCAACAAACTACGGTTTCGTGTTCTATCAAGAAGACTTATCAAATCTCTTCTTTCTTACCTCCTATATATATATATATATATATAGCTGCAAAAACCACTCCATTAATTCATATATATATTGCAAAAACTAATGCAAAAATTTGTAAACCACCACCACTTTAGATTCTTCTTATTATTTTAGTAATATGTTGTTTTCCAAAGTGTATCTTCAGGATTATTTTCTCTATTCTCATTGCCTTAGGGTTAGCAGTTCTTATTGTTTGGTTAATCCTTCGCCCGATAAACTCCTTGAAATTCCACGTCCAAAATGCTTCGCTTACTCAGTTCAATGTCGACACAGACACTAACATGCTTCATTACAATCTTGCAGTAGACTTGAATTTAAGAAACCCGAATTCGAAAATCGGTGATTACTATGATCAGATTGAAGCCAGAGCATTTTACGACGGTCGGAGATTTAGTTCCGTTACGTTAACACCGTTCTATCAAGGCCATAAGAACACGACTATTCTTCGTCCGGTTTTCAAAGGGCAAAGACTATTACCAAATGTACAAGATGTGTACAATAAAGATATGACTGATGGGAAGTTCAATATTGAAGTAAAACTCTACCTTAAGATGAGATTCAAAGCTGGTGTTGTTGAGACTTTTAAGGTCAAGCCGAGGGTTAAGTGTGAGTTTGAAGTTCCTTTGGGTTCTGCAATTGGCTTCACTCCTCAGAAGTGCGGTTTCCGTTATTGATTCCGTTAATCGTCGACGATACATACTCTCCATTTCTTTATAATTCTTTTTCATTATATCATTCATTGATTGATTATAATTGTTATTTCTAGTTCAATTTTTTTAACTCTTTTTATGTACATGTATACATTATATATGACAGTATTTACTAACAAAATGATTGTTATTATTGTTAAATAATTGACTAGCAATCAGACAAATTTAAAAATATTTTATCCGTTCCATTAATAGAGATTTATTTATTTTAAAATTTTGTTATACTAGTATGTGATTGGTATCATTAAATAAAGATATATTTTTAAAACTATATTTTTAATTGATTATTGTTAGTATAAAAAAATATATATAATTTGATAACCATATTTATATTCTTTACGTAGATGTTTTAAAATACTTTTTAATGGTATAAAGTTTACGAATATCCGTGATATAGTTTCAGAGATATATCATTTCTAAATTTTACTAATTATTATCTATAAGGGTATAATTGGAAAAAATACTTTTAAATACTCATCTCTCCTTATTGTCTTAAGAATTATACAATCTTGAACTATGTCATCTATTAGTGGGATGAAGGGAGTATAAAATAATGATTAAGGGTACATATTTCATGTGAATAATATTTGGACTTGACTAAAAAGAGAATAACTTTACATGTTTATTTATTTTGATTTTCTAAACCAGTACGAATTATTTATGACGTGTCTGAAAATGTCCAATCAGTATCCGGTAAGTAGCCAATGGCCAACATAGATGTGACATGCTAGTTACCAGTTTCAGGAAAAGAGAATACTGCGGCACTTGTGAAACCATGTCAGCAGACATTTCCTAAGTTACCAGGATTCAGTAAGCAAGCCTCTTAAAGTAGAGACGTCCATCGCATTTCGTACAAATGTCGCCCATCGTACACCAATCATTTTATACCAAGCATCAGTAAAGCCTAACTTTTGCATAATAGCAATGAGAAAGTTCTATTTGATTGTATTAAAAACTTTAGACATATCTAATTTGATAGCTATGCATCCATCCTTAGCTTTAGTTTTCTTCGTCGAGTCTATATATTATAAACAATGAAAATGTTTTCTTGAATCAAATCTTCTGGCCATAAAAGAAAATTGAGATGGTGGTATGATCTTATGTAAACCATGTTTCAGGTTAGAGTCAGAATCTTAGAAATGATTTTATACATTAGATTATAGAGAATAGGTTTAAAATCAATCGTTTACTTAGAACAGTTAGATGTGGAAATAAAAATAGTGAAGTTATGGTTGATTTTTTTAAATTGTAAATAAAAAAAGATTGAACCATATTCAAAACATCAGGGCCAATAGTAGTCCACATTTTACAATATTTAACTTCATCTTCACGATAATTATTAGTTAAAAGTCAAACAGGTAGATAGAAGCATAGCCGATCTAGACCGACCGGCAATTTAAAGGCTCGCATAATATTATTATTATATATATGTTATTTCAGCATTTTTTCCTCTACTACGGTTAAAAGCTGAATAAAACTCTAATTCTAGAACTTCTGGCCCCACTTTGAGAAAATTTAGACTAATAGGAAATCGGTAGACAAATTTGGGACAATAGAAAAAAAATTGTCCCGTTTAACAAATAATTTAGACCAATAGAAAATCATTAGAAATAATTTAGACCAATAAAAAATCAGATACCTTTGTCCCGAAAATCTTCTCTAAAATACTTGATTTCCATTTTCTCTCTTAATCGCCTCTTTTCCTTTCCCTCTTTGCTATCCTTTTACTCAGCTCTTTGCTAATCTCTTTGTGCACTTCACTTCAATCGGGGTCATGCCTAATCTCTCTGGCAACAAAAAGTGGTAATTTGTCAACGACGAGATAATTGTGTTAGGGTTTTAGTTCTACCTATCAGGGAATCAAGTGAATCATAACATATCTAGATATGATTCAAGGGAATCATGCATATCTAGATATGTGTTAATTGTATATCTTGCCAACATGAAGAGAATCAATGGAATCATAGTATATCTAGATATGATTCAAGGGAATCATGCATATCTAGATATGTGTTAACTGGATATCTTGCCAACACGAAGAAAGAATATTTGGTATTGACTCTCAAATCAATCAAATATTCTTGATTGATTCTTTGGCATATTTCTAGCCAATGTTTGTTTCACATCTTGTTTTGTATCTTGCTGTATATATCTGTTTCTTCATGTTTCATTTGAAAAGTGGGCAAACAATTCTTTCAAGTGTTCATCTCCTGTGTAGTGTGATTTGTTATATGGTATCAGAGCAAAAAATTTCTCTAACGAGTAAACGATCTTGAAATCATGTCTTCCGCCTCCTCTTATCAAACACCCACCTTCACCATCAATACTCAACCTCAATTTATCTCAGAAAAACCCTTAATAGCTCTCAGTATCACTGCCCATATTAATGAAAGATTAACACCTCCACTTTTCCTCAATGTCGTGCCCAGTTTGAGGCACTGCTTATTGGCTATGATCTTCTTGATTATGTTGAAGACAAATTCAAATGCCCACCCTCAAATGGTACACCTACTGAAGAGCTATGCAAAACCCACTGGGTTCTACAAGACAAACTAATCTTGAGTGCAATTCTAGCCTCAACGTCTCCATCAATTACTCCTCTCATAGCTACAGCAAAAGTATCTCATGATGCTTGGAAAAAACTTACCAATCTTTATCCTAGCCGATCAAGAACTCGTGTTATGCAGTTAAAAGAAGAAATCACCTTGATCCAGCGTGGGAACATGACCATATCATAGTATCTCCATGCTGTGAAAAATCTAGTTGATAAACTAGCTATTATAGATCACTCCATCTCAGATGATGATCTAACTCTCTATGTTCTGAATGGCCTAGGTTCAGACTACAGAGAAATTGCAGCACCTATTCGTGCACGAGAGACATCTTTAACATTTGAAGAACTACATGACCTGTTAGTTGGTCATGATGCTTACCTCAGACGTCTGGAGACCGCAACACACAACTTGGTTGCATCTGCCAACTACACCAGAGCCAAATCATCAGGTTTCGAGGCTAATCAGCGCTACAGACAACCTGAATTCTCCAGACGCTCTCCAGGTAGATACCCAAGGCAAGCCAGCACCTCCGGTCTTCCTCCAGGAAGATATTCAAACAATGTCCAACGTGATGGACGTCGCTACACAGCAAATCCTGTCAGATACAAAAACTCCAACAGGCGTTACCAGGGAAAATGCCAACTTTGTAACCAGGTTGGTCACACTGCTAAAACGTGTTCTCAACTTCACTCCCAGAACGCTTCCATAAAATGTGCTATAACTTCTGGAGCTAAAGAAAAAACCTGGTTACTTGACTCAGCTGCTTCTCACAACATTACAGGTGATCTCTCCAATTTATCCATATATTCAGAATATGATGGAATTGACGAAGTGACTCTTGGTGATGGAATCAAGTGAATCATAACATATCTAGATATGATTCAAGGGAATCATGCATATCTAGATATGTGTTAATTGGATATCTTGCCAACATGAAGAGAATCAAAGGAATCATAGTATATCTAGATATGATTCAAGGGAATCATGCATATCTAGATATGTGTTAACTGGATATCTTGCCAACATGAAGAAAGAATATTTGGTATTTACTCTCAAATCAATCCAATATTCTTGATTGATTCTTTAGCATATTTCTAGCCAATGTTTGTTTCATATCTTGTTTTGTATCTTGCTGTATATATCTGTTTCTTCTTGTTTCATTTGAAAAATGGGCAAACAATTCTTTCAAGTGTTCACCTCATGTGTAGTGTGATTTATTATACTATGAATTTCTTAGAATTTGTTTAGGTACATTATTTGAATTTCTTAGAATTTGTTTAGGTACAAATTTCTTAGAATTTGTTTAGGTACATTATTATACTATGCTTCATTAAAAAATCCAAATTAAATACCCCAGATATTTAATAATTTCATATAAATCCTAATTGAATACCCATGAATTTCTAGGACTTTCAGTTGTTCATATTAATCTCAATTGAATAAACCCCTGTTAATATTTCTTTTTAACTCTATCGATCATTGATACATTATAGTTGTTTCTAGTTCAATTTTTTAATTTGCTTATGTACATTATTTTCTTTGTTAATTTAAGGTCTGGTAAGTTTATTTGAAGCATACCATAAAAGATAAATTAGGTCATTTTAGGTCATTTTAAAGTAAACTGAAAAAACCTCATATCTAATTGTTTTTGTTAATTGTTAATGTTTTTCCTAATTGGATAGTGTTAATAATATAATTAGCAATTAATTAATCATGTTAGTTGTGAAATTAAATAGAAATTAACCAATCGGTAAAACACGAAAAAAATTGAACTTTTTCAAGAACATCAAACCATGATCGACTGATACGATGGCTGACGTATGTCGATTATGATTTGATACTCTTAATTCATAAAAAACATGAAAAAACTTACACATTTCCAGAATCTACTAACGTGAATAAATATTCATATCGACCGATACTGATTAAAAAGATATGATATATAAGGGATACCAAGATCAACAGGGATAATCATTCCAGTGACATGACTGTCAGAATCCGCTAAAATCTGTTTATCCTATATAGAATGGTACCCTTGTAGAAATGGTACCCTTTATAAATTATGAAAAAAGACCATACCATGTTCCGGAATTAAGTTCAAACAAGTCAGACCATGGGAAAGCGCTGTTTTCCTCTTAATTATTAGTTTAGACTTTAAACTTAGAAGTTTAAATACAATAAGTTGTTTAATGATCAAAAAATTTACAAAAATGAGAACAGATCAAGGCAGTCATTTGCATAATAAACAATGATTTATTTGGAAAAGGCGACTATTCTTCAAACAAGGCAATTCAAGTTATCATCTCTAATCCCTCGCGACCCATCTCATTTCCTCTGAAAATCCTTGGGTTTCTTCTGGCTTTACTAGATGAACACCAACTTGATAAGGCCATCAACATCCATAAAAAATAAAAAAAACACCAAACCAGTTTTCTAATCAGGAAGTGACATGAACACCATCTTTTCTAATCAATCTCCAAATCAAAGCATAAGCACCTTGATAAAAAACACCAAAACAGTGAAGTATAAGAACGAACTTTTTTTTGTTTTACCATAACCAAAATCATAAGCTGAATCATAACCATAAATTGGAAGACATTTTTTTTGAGAAGGGGAACTAGTTAAGAAGAGGGTTAAGAAGAAAAAGAGAAGTCGGGTTCTTTGCCCACTTTCTTGTTTCTCAAAACTCTCATATTTCCAAGAATTATTAACAAAAAAATAATAATTAACCAAGGTTAAAAACTAGCCAATAAAATTAGGGGGAATGTGCACCTTGAGTTAGCAAAGGGTACACAAAGTCACACTAGTTTGTTTTTAATAATCCCATAATATTTATTTAGATTAATATTTTTTTATATAATTTTCAAAGCCATCCTTATATTTTCTTGTACCGCTTGAATAAAGTTTTTAAATCTGGTTATGTAAAATGATAGTTTCATCGAATTATATTTCTTCCGTTTTAAAAAGGTAGGTTTGTTATACGTAGAGGAATAGTCGAAATGAAACTGCCAGGTGGATACATAGTTTAACATTTGCTTCTTAAAGATGTCAACAAGTGCATATCAATATCCAAAGCCGTCTCTTTCTAAGTTTCTAGGAACATTCCTCTGATGAATCATGCAAATTAATGTTGCCGTAAGAAGAAAAATATAAGAAGAAGAAGAATAACGCGTACACAACATGTCAATAAACTACCAATTCACTCGGTTTCGTGTTCCATCGAGAAGACTTATTGCCAGATCTCTTCTTTTGTATTCACCTCTCCTCCTATATATATATATATATACCTCCAAAAACCAATAACCCATTCAATATTCATAACTCATTTCATTTTCCCTTATCTCTTTCATCTACATTACTAGCCCCTCATTCCAAACCACCACCACTTTTGGTTGTTTATTCATACTTTTCTGCACACACACAACAATGGGATGTTTCGGAAGCATAGTATGTTGTGTTCCAAAGTGTATCTTCAAGATTATCTTGTCAATTCTCATTGCCATTGGTATAGCAGTACTTATTGTTTGGTTAATCCTTCGTCCAATAAACCCACTGAAATACCACGTGGAAAACGCTTCGCTTACTCAATTCAACATCACCAGTAACGACATGCTTCATTACGATCTTGCGGTAGACTTGAATCTAAGAAACCCGAATACGAAAATCGGTGTTTACTATGATCAGATTGAAGCTAGAGCGTTTTACGACGGTCAGAGACTCGACTCCGTTATGCTAACACCGTTCTATCAAGGCCATAAGAACACGACTATTCTCCGTCCGGTGTTCAAAGGGCAACATCTGCTACCAAATGTGCAGGGTGTATACAACAAAGATATGGCAGATGGGAAATTCAATGTTGAAGTAAAACTCTATCTTAAGATGAGATTCAAAGCTGGTGTTGTTAAGACTACTAAGTTTAAGCCTAGAGTTAAGTGTGAGTTTCAAGTTCCTTTGGGTTCTTCAATTGGCTTCACTCCTGAGAAGTGCGACTACGATTGGTGATTCCGGTGATTGTTGTCGACGACGGCCGCGATATTCTCCATTATTTTTAATTCTTTTTAGTTGATAATATCATTCATTTATCGATGATAGTTGTTGTTAGTAGTTCCATTTTTTAATTTGTTCGTTAGGTACATTATTTATGACAGATTTGCTTCCATTATTGGTGTTTATATTCGTTTTCTCCAGTTCGTTTTCTTAACTTGCTATAGAGCTACATTATTTATAAGAGGTACAATCATGGGTTTTCCTATTGCTGTGAGATGGCATCCTTCAACTTAGCTAAAACTGTTAAGGCACAGTGACACAAAAGTACAGAAATCTAGAGCTGATTTAGCTTGTGAATTGCTCACACAATAAGCATACACCATCATTTGTGTTGGTACCGTTATTAGCCCCTTCGCATCCAGCTCTGGTCTTACGATCCTCACCTCTGTAGGACATGATCCCTTGTGCATCTACACATACCCATAGCTAGAAAAATCAATAAAAATTGATCCAGGACATAATGAAACAAAGAGTAACATAAATAGCAAGTTCAAAGCAATCTATTGCAGATGTCTTATGGGGAAATTTCGACTGTATATCTGATGATGAAGAAGCAGCACCTTAACCAGGCATAGTTAAGAACCTGGTATTTGCTGTGGAGGCCGAGATAACGAGGATGATGACGCCAACGACAAACAAAGTAGTATTCAAATTTTTGAGCACCTGAGATTTCCAAACTATCAATTATTGGCCAAGAAGTTCATGAGTCATCGTAACCATTTACATAGGTAAGGTTACTCGGTTTCGGATCCTGCATAATGGGATTTAAAAATGGCTACTACAGGTAATCAGGTTATAGTACTCTACTGCCCTGTGCATATACCCTTCATATTGCATTACGCGGACAATAATTTCATGATCACATAGTTCAGTAGTCATGAAGTTGCAAAACCTCCAATAAGTAATGCTAAGATGTACAAACACCGTGTCACTCAAACTAGAGAATTGCATGCAAGAAAGTTCCTAGAAGCTTCAAATCAATTGCCTTAAAGCCCATGTACACACACAGTCCTGCAGCCTGGAAAGCAATAGTGCTGCAGCTGCTATTGACTAAATGGTCATATGGGCAAATCTTAGTCGGAGAACAAAAAGCCTTTTGTACATGTATTGGTATGGGAATGGACTATGGGGCAATTCCCCCATGACTAACCTCTGTCTACCACATTTTCCAAGCTAAAGCGGGCCAGGATGGACTAGCTACAACTCATAGCAAGCCAACCCCCGCCAGGCTAACCAAAATCTGGTCGTGCCAGACTGTTCCACAAATTTACTCTTCGTCAGCTATAGTCTGCCGATATTTTAGACAATTTTCATGGTGCGCTTTTATGTACCTGCTGCATACACTTGTCTCCTGCCGTTGCTTAAATCGTACCTCACAAGTTTTCTTGTCCAGACGATCCAGTTTGGAACCCAAAAAACAATAGTTGCATAACGAAAAACAGTAGTGGCATTATTGTCAACAAGGCTTAATACATGCTTTTGGCCAATTAATCAATCCACCGATCATAATGTCTCCAAGCTTACCATCTTCATCGAATAAGTCTGCTTCTCTGTCATATATTTCTCTGACAATTATACTATAAACATGTTCCATCGGTGGATCAGCAGTGTTGAAACTACAAAAAGCAATGATTCTTCTTTTGAAGTTTCTTATTAAACATGAACTAGCAGGCAAATTGGATTCAACACATGCTTTTGGCCAAATAATCACACCACCGATCATAATATCTCCAAGCTTCCCATCTTTATCAAATAATTCTGCACCTCTATCAAATATTTCTTCGATAATTAAACTATAGACATGTTCCGCTGGTGGATCAGCAGTGTTGAAACTACCTAAAGCAATGGTTCTTCCTTTGAAGTTTTTTATGAAACATGAACTAGAAGGCAAGTTGGATGCAGGAGACACACATGAACTAGCAGGCAAGTTGGACGCAAGAGGTGCCAAATGTGAACGAGCCGGCAAGTTGGACACTTCATGTGCCAAACGTGAAGGAGCAGGCAAGTTGGACGCTTTAGGTGCCTACATTTATCAAACCAAGAGTATACATTCAGCAGCACAAACTACATGATAGTATGCTAACATGCTTATATACACAAAGATATGAGTGAAAGCTTAGCAAATAATTTGTTACTTTGTACTTCTTATTTTCGTGGTTTCGAGGGAGGTTCAACAAGATAATAATGAGTTTTGGTGTCTGTTAACTCCAGCAAAAAATTTCGCAACAGAAATCTTGAAATTTCAACTTAGGATAACAAGTGTTATTTCTACTTTCTAGTGCAGAATTGAAGTCTGAGTGTAAATTCAATTTGTAAGAATCACATAAATTTTTACCTGAGATGCAGACTGAATTGATGGTCTAGAAGTACGATTTTGTATGTGTGACGCAGGTTGATTTGATGGTGTAGAAGTACGATTTTGTGTGTGTGGCGCAGGTTGATTTGATTGTGTAGAAGTACGATTTTGTGTGTGTGGCGCAGATTGATTTGATGGTGTAGAAGTATGAATAGGTGTGTGTATTCCCAATTGTGTTCGGAGTTAATGGATATCAGACTGCAAACTCTTGTTTTCTTGCTGTACTTTGTGAAGAATCTCTAAACATGGACCTAAAGCACGTATCATAGTTCTTGAAACACCTCCTCCCATGCCTTTTACACAACCTCTTGAATCACGTCCATATACCTAAGAAAGAAAGAGTTGTTTAAGGTATTTCACCAGTAAAGAAGATTGAAGTTTACAAAACATACACTAAAGTTTTTTGGTTCACTAACCATTGCGACAGCATCGTTGTCGATATCTTTTTGACCGTCTGGATTAGCTTCCACAAGCTCTTTAACTAATCTCTGCAAAGACAAACTAACTCAGAACATAAACTAAGAACTAACATTCAAATAGTATGACAAATGACCAGGCTTACCATTTTGACTTCAGCAGGATCATTTTTATTCTTGGAAATATGGGTGTCAACAAATATTGCAGCTCTGTTAACTTCACCAGTTGAACTCTCTTTTTCCTACATTAGATGATAGAAAATGCATTTTACAAAGAAACACAAGAGTCAATAAAAATCTGTAAATAAATGAGATAAAGATTTTACCAATTCATATATTTTGCGATAAATTCCTTTCCTGCCACATGATTGTATAAATTGACTAGCTTCTTGAGCTTTTTTACCAGCTGCGCGACGTTTCCTATCCTCTTCAGTATTGCAGAAATCTACAAAACTCTCCCAATCTTCTCTCTTTCTAATCAGACGCCATGGTATATGTATTTTTCTCTCAGCAATAGTCTCATGTTTATCCAACTTTTTTCGCAGCTCACTTTTCCAATTTTTCCAAGATTTGCAAGCCCTTGACAAAATACTAGGCTTATAAACTTCAGGTACGACATACCTAGCCTGCAAAGAAAATCTCCATATCATGTACTGATCATAAAGATTTTAAGATAATTCAAAAAAACTGATTTTTTGTATTTTATTTTGATAAACAAATAAATTGAATTCACTTACAACAATATCATTCCAAATATTGTCTTTGATGCTGTTTGGAACAATTTTCCAAGACTCAATGGCAGGACGACAATGTGCTCGTACTATCCTTCCAATATCCGTTGTGAATTCTTCTGACCCAACATCACAAGGCCGCCCATATTTGTCGAATATAATTGGGATACGGGTCACTAGTAAATGAAGAGTACAGAGCATTACAATATAGTTACTTATATTCTAATATACAAAATAAACAACCAGTTACCAAGTTACAGTACGTAAGTACTCACCTGATGGCATAGAAGTGCTTATTTGGCCATTACAGTTCGTGTTGTTAGACTCGCTATGGGGGTCAGTTACTTGCCTTCGGACCATTTCACGTTTCCTTTTCCCTAATGAATTCTCAGAGTTGGTGGGCAATGATTGGTCTTCCACAAATTGATAGTCACTGTCTTCATCCGCATCACGTATGTCAACATCTTTATCAGAGTTGATGGGTAACCATTGGTCTTCCACAATTTGGTGGTCACTGTCTCCATTTGCATCAAGTATGTCATCAGAGTTGGAGGAAAATGATTGGTCTTCCACAAATTGATAGTCACTGTCTCCATCCGCATCATGTATGTCAGCATCTTTATCAGAGTTGGTGGGTAACCATTGGTCTTCCACAATTTGATGGTCACGGTCTCCATTTGCATCAAGTATGTCAGCATCTTCATCAGAGTTGGAGGAAAATGATTGGTCTTCCACAAATTGCACGTCACTGTCTCCATTTGCATCAAGTATGTCAGCATCTTCATCTCTAATATCCCTCCAACTATCAAGCGTATCAGTAACTTCATCTCTAATATCGCTCCCAGCATCAAGCATCTCAGCAGCAGCGTTGAGTCTTTCATTCACTGGATAGGTCACTATTTCAATTGCCCTAGTGCCATTAACAGATGCAAAACATGGTTGCTTTGTTGACAGCTTCTGCTTCTTGATAGCAACAGCATTGAGTTCAGCATCCGCTGCAATGCTCACAATTTCGTTTGCCCAACTGTCATTGATGATTGCAGAACATGGTTTTGTTGTTGATGACCTCTGCTTATCAAGAGCAATAGCGTTGAGCCTTTCACCCACTGCATCAATCACAATTTCTTTTGTCCTTGGGCCATTGACGAATGCAATGTGTGGTTTTGTTGTTGACGACCTTTGCTTTTCTAGAATAACAGCATTGAGTCTTTCATCCACTGCATCAGTCACAATTTGTTTTTCCTTCCGGCCATTGACGAATGAAATGCGTGGTTTTATTGTCAACGACCTCTGCTTCTCGAGAGCAATAGCGTTGAGTCTTTCACCCACTGCATCAGTCACATTTTCTTTTTCCCTTCTGCCATTGATGAATGCCGAAAATGGTTTTGTTGCAGACGAATTCTGTTTATCGAGAGCAACAGAGTTGAGTCTTTCATCCACTGCATCAGTCACGAATTCATCGACAAATGCATTGCGTGATTTTGTTGCTGATGACTTCTGCTTCTCGGGAGCAACAACTTTGAGTCTTTCATCCACTGCATCAGTCAAAATTTCATTTGAACTTGAGGTATTGACGAATGAAACACGATTTTTCGTTGCTGACGACCTCTCGAGAGCAATAGTGTTGAGTCCTTCATCCACTTCATCAGTCACAATTTCATTTGTTCTCCGGCCATTGAGTCTTTCATCCACTGCATCAGTCGCAACTTCTTTTACCCTTAGGTCTTTGAAGAATGCTGAACGGGATTTTGTTGCTGACGACGCCTGGTTCTCAAGACCAATAGCGTTGAATCTTTCATCCACTGCATCTGTCACTATTTCTTTTGCTCTTCTGACATTGCCGAGTGCAGACCGTGATTTTGCTGCCGACGACGACTGCTTCTTGAGAGCAACAGCATTGAGTCTTGCATCCACTGCAATGTACACAGTTTCATTTGCCCAACTGCCATTGTTGGTTGCAGCACATGCCTTTGTTGTTGAAGACCTCAGCTTCTCGAGAGCAACAGCGTAGGGTCTTCCATCCACCACATCTGTTACAAGTTCATTTGCGCTTCCCCCGTCGTTGACAGATGCAGAGCCTTGTTTTGCTGTTGACAGCCTCTGGTTCTTGAGAGCTTCTTGTCGTTTTGTTGTTGATGGCTTCTGCTTCTGCTTCTGCTTCGCTTCTTGAAGTTCCAGTCTTTTCGACCTCATATTCAATTATTGGCTGCTGAAAACAAAAAATACCCAAAAAATTGAGAAATATGAATATTCAATCAAAACCCAAACAGAAGTGTTTAAATTTATAGCAAACCCCACAATTTTTGTACCCTAATTTCATTACAGAAGCAAAATATAAAAACCCAAATAAATTTACACCTAACCCCCAATTTCTAATCAGACACCACTAGAACACCAAAAAAATTAGCAGCTGTAAACAAAAATACATACACTATATTCAATCAAAACCCAAACAATAGTGTCTAAACTTAAAGCAACACCCCAATTTTTGTAACCTAATTTCATTACAAAAGAGAAAGAAAAAAAAAACAAATAAATTTACAGCAAAACCCCAATTTTTGAACTTCAGACATTACTTGAAGACCCAATTTCTAAATAAATAGTAGGATTTACAGATTACCTGATACTGATTAAGCTATACCAGAAGTTCTTCCACTACAGTGAGTGATTCTTTCAATTCCACTGATTTAGATTTCCAGGGTATGCATTTTCTGAAACCCAGAATCCCCAAGTGAAAGACGGAACAAACAGTCCCAAACGTTACAAAGATGGCGTCTTTTCTGTCTGATACACCCTTTTTAACTATCTATTTTAAATGTCGGAAATTTTCTGCTGTTTATTCAACTCGATAGATAAATCTACTCCGTTCTACTTTTCGCTTTGCAAAATGAATGATAGGTTAACTGAAGGAGTGTTTTTTACATTTTGGGACAGCTAGATAAAAGAATATAGACGGGTAAAGTTTCTCTGTCTAGTTTTTAAAATTATATTTTTTTTTATTAAAAAAATAGTTAGACAAGTGAAATTTTTTTGTCTGATTTTTAAATATATTACAGCCGTTGGATAAATTTTTTATCCAAACGAAGAACTTCACTATCCAGACGGATGAAGTTCACTGGACAGTTTACTCGTCCAGTGAAAACTGGTGAACACTCCTACGACTAAAAAAAGGAGTATATGATAGACTCTGGATGAAAAACCCTCTCCTCTCTGCCAATAGACGTGTAGTCTAATTTGATCTTTTTGGATGAAACTCCTTCATTTTTTCCTTGCTCTTATATGCCCAGCCACTTGCACACAGAATTTTTTTTAAGCATACTTGCACAAAAATTTGTAATGATCCAAATACTTCTTCCGAATATGTAGGAGCCGAGTTAAAATGCGAGTCAGGTGCATACGCCGAGTTAGTCAAGTTTAACCATCAGACAGAGTGAAGAGAGAAAAAAAGCTTCCATGAGGAATTTTATCAACAATTTTTTTCTCAATGTAATGCCCAATGAGATTTCTATAAGCCCTTTCCATTCAAGCTGGGAACACAAATATGCCCCTTTTATATCCCACTAATCGGTAGCTCACTAGTGAGAATGTAAATTATAGCAGATTAATCACTAAACAAACATACTTAAATATGGATCTTAAACTAATTATCCATAATCAACAAACATGGATGACCGAATTGCAGGTGAATGTTTCCAACAGCGAAGCCAAGTTCTCAAGGATTAATGGCCCATACTTCATAACCAATTCATCACACTGCAAAAATACAAATTAACACACATAATTAGGAGTAATTAAGAGGTTAATTATAATCTCCTTGAGCAATAATTAAGTAGTGTTTATTAGAGTAAAATCAGTCTCACCCCTCCTACATATTTCTTTATTAAGCCACATCCCTTGAGTACTATCGCATTAAGTATCTGTTGCTGTGAGATTGGATCCTTCAACTTAGCTAAAACTGTTGCTAAGGCACAGTGACACAAAGTACAGTAATCTTGAGATGATTTCGCTTGAGAATTGTTGTCGTCGACAGTGGTGTTATTTGGACTATGTCGACTATCAGCTAGATTATGACAATCAGTACTACCAGTAGCAGCTTCAAATTCTGAAGGACAGAGATTTAGGGTCTTGCAGAACTCGAGAGGTTTTATCGTCGGGATTTCATGGAAGAAAAGAGAGACATGCTGGTCTACCAATGTCAAACACTGCATGCAGTAAGGATCATGCATATTATCACCTCATTACAATTGAAGAATTATTAAGGAATTAATCGAGCATTAATCTTAGGCAGAGTAAGTAATTAACCTGTTGTTCCATAAAAGATGAGTATTGTAGGAGAGAACAAGCTTGTTCAAGGGATTGAATGATCTCGGATTTGGTCTTGTTTTGAGTGACATAATGTAAGGCTTGAGATGTGAATTGCTCACAGAATGTGCATACACCATCATTTGTGTTGATAGTACCGTTATTAGCTCCCTTGCATCCAGCTCTAGTCGTAGGAACATCCTCTCTGTAGGACACAATCACCTGTGCATCTATAGAGAGAAAAATGTATAAAAAAAGTTTGATCCGGACAAAATGAAACAAAGAGTAACACAAATAGCTAGTTCAGACTTCACGTTCAAAGGAACAAACTGCAGATTCTTTCGGGAAAATTTTGACTACATACCTGACGATGAAGCAGCAACATCTTCACTAGGCATAGTTAAGATCCTGGCATTTGCTGTGGAGGCCGAGATAACGAGGATGATAACGCCAATGACAAACATAGTTGTAGGCTTGTAGCTAGTGGAACTCTTGAAGTTTTTCTGTTTCTGATGTACCTGAGAATTCTCTGGACTATCAATCTGCTGTCTTAGAATTCATAACTTTCTAACCCTTTTTATAGGAAAGATTACTCAGTTTCGGCGCGGTACTCTGTTGCCCCATGCATACCCTTCATATTACATTTTCTGGATCCTAGATTCTTCCATGTCCGCTGATAACATGAATACAAAAGTCCCATACATGATCCTTACTTGATGGGAGCCATTATCTATGGTTTTTTGTCAAATTTAGGAAACAATTTAAAGGACAATAATTTCATGCTCACATAAGTCATGACGTTGAAGAACCTCCAATAAGTACTGCTAAAAGGTACAAACACCATGTCACTCAAAACCAGAAAATTGCACGCAAGAAAGTTCCTAGAAGCTTCAAATCAATTGCCCGATAACTACTAATTGCTCATGTACACACTAACACAGTACTGCAGCCTGGAAAGCAATAGTACTGCAGCTTCTATTGACCAAATACTCATGGACAATACAAATCTTAGTCAGAGGACAACTTGTATCTGCCAAATTTTCCCAGCTAAAGAAGGCAAGGCTGGACTAGCTACAACTCATAGCAGGCCGACCCACGCCATGCTAACCAAAATCTAGCCGCGCCAGATTGTTCCACAAATTTTCTCTCTATCAGCTTTAGTCTGCCGATATTTTAGAAAATTTTCATGGTGCGCTTTTCTGCAACTGCGGCATATCCTAGATCTCCTGTCGTTGCTTAAATCGTACCTCACAAGTTTTCTTGTCCAGGCAACATCCAGTTTAAGAAAGAACTACGAAAACTAGAACCCATAAAATAATATTGCGAAGATTATACATACTAGTTGCGTACAGCAAACAAAAACAATAGCGGCATGGTTTACTATTAACAAGGCTTAATACATGCTTTTGGCCAATTAATCACGCCACCGATCATAATGTCTCCAAGCTTACCATCTTCGTCAAATAAGTC